>JAPMOR010012306.1:258543-284047 GCA_026543865.1 Argiope aurantia | reverse complement strand
TTTTTTTTTCGTCATCACCATATAAATACAAAGATTCTGTACTCTCACTGCTCTTTTAATTATTACGCTATTAAACACAAAATTATGGGATTTTTATAGCAAAAAAATTATAAAAGAAAATATTAATTTCCAGAATTAAATTATTAAAAGAAATTACTATCAAAGAAGATGAATATTAACTTTATTTTATATTGAAAAATTTTCAAGTGCAATACAAAAGAAACTTCAATTGATATATTGAGCATTAACATAAATCATTTTTTCCCTCAAAATTTTGAAAATTTCACAGCAGTTATTTTGCCTTCCTTTTTATCGGTGTAGCAAACATCCAAAATATGAAGGATGCGAAGAATAAACTTCTGAAAGCATACATTGAGGCATACAGGACCATATAATCGCTGGAAAATTCCCTCCGTATCGCCATATCCAGCAGAAAGTACAAAGGACATCTCAAAAGTTCCAATAAGGCTCCCCAAGAACTGCAGAGGAAAAAAAAATTAAAAAGGATAGTGCTATTTTTATGAATAATATTCAAGTTGAGTTAAAACCCAGCGGGTGTGGTCTCCCCAAAGCATTCTCGCATACTCTCTTATAAAAATTATCATGTCAGAGAACATCTTGCATAGCATTGGCATGAAATATTAACTTGTGGCATAAATTAAGCCTTTTTACTGGACCTATCGCGTGATGTTTGGCGAGTTATTTGGCAATTAATCCGTGGCATGCATTAAAAGTATCCAAAAATCGAATTTTTGTTTTAGACACGTTTTTCTCAATTGATTAAATAAAAATTTATCCCAAAACTGTACTTGTAGTTTCAAAGTTCCATACAAAATTTGATATATTTAAATTATTGTAATTTTAATTATTGCCTTTATATATTTCTGAAAATACAGACAGTCAACTCATAGTTGGATTTGGCTCAGACTCTGACAGGTATCGATACACACTATAGATATCAAATTTTATCTGTGACAAATTTTATCTATGTAGCTCTGTTCATTTTGCAATTATCGTGTTAGTTTATATTCGAAAAGCCGGAAAGATGGACTTCTTCTGAATTTATTTTACACAAAATTTGATAGAATCCTCAAGTTTAGTGTAGACCGTATACCAAATTTCAACCGTCTAGCTCAAAGCGTTTTTGAGTTATTTTTGTCATAGTCAGACAGATAGACATTTTTAGAAAATGTAATTTGTATTTGTGTAAAAATGTGTTTTTTGTACTCAGTGAGGTCTAAAAGGGGAAAATTCGTCAAAATTTCGAGTTGGTCTGAAAAATGAAGATTCGTCAAAATTTCAAGTTAGGTTTTTTTGACGATTACTATACATTTTCTATACTATGTATACGAGAAAATGGAAATGAGGGGTCAAACTTTAACAAGATAGTATGTACCTAAAGAAAAAAATTTCGTCTGATTATTAGAAAAGAAAAGTAATGCTATAACAAAGAATTTATTCGCTTAGAAGCTGCGTTTGCGTATACTCAAAAGGATCGCTTTGATTGCTATTCTGCAGTTGTAGAAGAAATCCAGATTCATTTGTAATAGCTCTCTCAGTAATTAGGGGCCATAATTTTTTAAATGATGTGCAAAATTTTCAAAAAGGGAAGAAATGCGCCTGTTTGCGTTTTATCTATATGTTGCAAAATATGGGCTCCAGGGGTAAGGTACATACATGTACGGCCATTGCAGGCGACATCTTTTTGACAAGTTGTTGCCAATTATTATTATTAAAAATAAATGTTCTCATCGGAAGCTATGAATTGGAGTTTTTTCTCGCAACTGGAACATGAAAATGTTTCCAAAATGTATGTGGGGACAATTAACAGTTTGGCCAAAGTGTGAATCGTACTTTTAGTATGCCACCATGGGTGGAATTTCTGAAATCGCTGAATACCAATGCTAGTCAAGATATCCAACACACACAACAAATTATTGAAGTGTCTCTTAATTAGAGGTTCATCCAATGATTTCCGAGGATAGCACTTCCACCGGTGGGCACTCAGAAATGAGGATGAGAAGTTTCCAGTATGGTGGTTGATTCTCACCACCCAGTTGGGTAGAAATGGTGGATGTCGGCTACCCCCCATCGATGACAGGATGTACTTCTTACGGAAAGGGTTATACAGTGGTAGGTGATGGCCCTTAGAACTCAACCATAGTGCCCGCCAGGGTTGCTGTCTTGACGGTCCGATCATTCAGAATTTCCCGTGTGCCATCAGGCAGGTCAAAAAAACCGATTTAAGATTAAGATTTCTGAAAATAGCACCCAATCCTCATTTGAGGCACTCAAAATCTGATAAGAGCTCGTCACAAGAATTTTATTTCATCGCTGCGTAAGTGCGAATCATGTCTGGTCTTTCCGAGAGAATTTGTTAATCTTCTATTATCAGTGGTAAGCTCTATTACACTGGCGGTCGTTGATTTTAGTCATAATTGTCATTATTTCTTATTAAATATCTTTATTCTATAGCTTCTAAGCGTTTTTTGTTACTATTATATTGACGTTCCTCGCGGCTTTCCGTTAAGAGTTTTCTAACCATATAATATTTAATTTCCAAATCGGAAATCTATAGCGATAAATGTTTTTCTTCATTAAAGTTTATCCAGTATTTTTCTCATTCCGAATAATAAATACTATATAAATCAACTGCATTTAAAAATTCATATCCAATCATATTTTTCTTAGTAAGTGCATATTTATATCCCATATTTTAATAAGCTTAATTGTTAAATAAAGATTTATTGTTTTTTTTTACTCTCTCGTATACAAAGTATAGAGAAAATATAATAATCGTCAAAAAATTCAAACTCGAGATTTTAGCGAATTTTCTCGCTCCAGGTCACCCTGAGTTCGAAAAACACATTTTTGGAAAATCTGTGACAAAGATAATTTAAAAGCACTTTGAGCCAGAGGGTTGAATTAGGTATATGGACTTTATACCAAATTTGCACATTTCCATAAAATTTTAGCAAAATCTTCTGATAGGAAGTCTGTCTGTTGGGCTGTTCGAATATAATTTAACACAATATTTACAAAATGAAGAGAGCTAGACAAATAAAATTCTGTAGGCAAAATTAGCATCTATAGTCTAGATATCCTTCAAATTTTGGGGTAAATCCAACAAGGGATTGAAAGTATGGGATTTTGTGACTACAGTTGTAGTTATGTAACAATTTTTTTTCAATCGGTTGAGGAAAAGGTTTTGAAAACGCAAATTTGATTTTCGGATATTTTTAGGTACATATAAGGGAATAATCGCCAAAATACTCGCTTCTGTAGAATAGATTCAGTAAGAAGGCTGAGTTCGAGCCAAAGGTTGATATTTCTTAACTATTATATGCCAATGAAATTCAAGGTGTTCTCTGGAACAACACCTTTATTAGAAAGTATGATAGAAAATTTTGGAGAGAACACACCCACTGATTTTCTTGATAAAAATGAGGTACAAATGTTTTTTGAATTCTCTTTAATTCTTCAATCAAGGAACCAGGGTTAGAAATGGCATATTCAACTAGGCAAAACTAATTGTGATTATTGAAATGTTCAGTAGCAATTATGTTCTCATATCATCAAAAAAAATTGTTAAGCTTCAGTAAAGAGTCTTAGAAATGTCGTTAGAAAATAGGATAAAGAGTATAAAAGAGATGGCTCTTTGAAAACCTTTGTTTCCAAGAAAAAGAAGGGCTAAATGATCCCTACAGATCGTACTCTGGAATTACTAAAATTTAGATAAGATTAGTAATTTGGAAAGGAGAACAAAAAAAAGTTCCACGAGCTTGGGTATTAAACCTTTATGATGAACGTGGAATCTATGGCTTCAAAAAAAGAAAGTGAGTTCCACATGGTGAATATTGTGATTGCCTACAACAACTCAGATTATTCACTTTAGTTTCAAATTCAAAGTAAAATAATATAGCATGATTGGAAACATACCTGAGGTCTAACAAACATCCAATCGAAATAGTTGTCAATATGATATAAAGGCTGCTAATGAATGTGATCCAGTTTGGAATTTTCTGGGAAAAAAAAGAAAGCTTAAATTAATAACAACGCATTTTTCAACAAATTGTCTTCGGAGCCTTAATCTAATGCCTTCATGAGTTTATAAACAACCTACACTAATGGGTGATTGCCTCATTTCCATAACGCCTCATTTCCAGAATGCTACTGTTCATTTCAGGATCCCGAGATAGCACTTTTCGATTATTGTACTTCACTAAGGAATGGTATGTAGAAAAATGAGCAATTATTATGGCTCCTAATTCTGCGAATAATCTGACTTCACTCTTTTGTTGAATATACCTTCCTCTTTTCATCCCCTTTTTTGACGAAATAAATACCTCCTGACGCATGCGCAAAAACGTAGAAGGTTTTTGATTCCGCAAATGAATAATATGAGATGGGATGGGAACCTAGTTACGTGATAGCGTAATCGTAAATATCTATCTTCAACACTTTATGAAGATCTCTGTCTTCAATGGAAGCTTTTGGAAGGATTGTTTGTAATTGTTTCATAATCCAAGAAATCTCAGGAGGATTCGTATTTAACTTTCTGACCTGCCTCTAAGCTCCAATTGGTTTTCCAAAGCAAATTCTTCCAGAACATGATGCTTCGGATATTCGAACTTTTTTGTCTCCATATCACTGAAAAATTTATCATTCCCAAATTTATTTATCTACTTTATTATAATACTTAAAGTTTAATATGTTTAAAGTTTTTGTTTTGTATTACAAATAAAGAGACGTTATTTTGCATTTTCCCATTTTATTTAATGCCTTGCGTTTTAACAACTTGCTAAAATTTTATAGCCAATTCCTCCCTTTTAACTTTCTTGTATACGTGGTATACAAGAAAATATACGTAGTATAGAGAGTGGAAAGTATACATTTCTATACGTAGTATAGAAAAAGTGCAATTTTTTAAAAAAATTCAACTCCAGATTTTAATGAATCTCCACGTCTCAAACCTTCTTGAGTTCGAAAAACACAATTTTGGAACATGTTTCATCTGTCCGTCTGCTTGTGACAAAGATAACTCAAAACTGCTTTGAGCTAGACGCTTGAAATTTGGCATGCGGCCTTTACGTCAAATTTGCAGATTTCTGTCGAATTTTGAGTAAAATAGGTTTAGAAGAAGTTCGTCTGACTGGTTGTTCGAATATAAAATAACAGGATAACTACAAAATTAAGAGATCTAGAGAGATAAGATTCGATACATAGATTTAACAACTATATTATAAACACTTGCCAAATTTTGAGCGAAATCAACGATGGGATGACCATCTGTAGGTTTGTATTTTCATAAGTATGTAAATGCGATAATTAAGAAACGCAATGACTTAAATTTATCAAATTTGGCATGGCATTTTGTAATTACAAATGTATTTCTGCGTCAAAATTTTGTCTGAATCGATTGAGAAAAACGCGTTTAAAACACAAATTCGAAATTTAGATACTATTAACACATGGCAGGGGTTAATCGTCAAATCTCTCGCCAAGGATCATGCGATAGATTCAGTAAAAATGGTAAATTCTCGCCAAAAGGTAATATTGCATAACTATTGTACATCAGTGCTATGCAGGGCGTTCTCTGGCATGTCAAGTTTATTAGAGAGTATGCGAGAAAGTTTTGGGGAAACCACTCCAGCTGGTTGAATGAGCTATTCCTCTTTTGTGATATTTTTTTCATTGATTCATGCAAACTACAATAACATTGCTGCTTTTCTTAATAATCGACTCTTTTTTCTTTTTTTTGAAATTATTAAAGTTTTTTTTTTTATGTTTATAACAAGAGTTCTTATCAACTTATTATACAATCACATAAGAACTTTGAGAATAGAAGACCAGATATTTTTTAATATTACTTATAACAAGGTATAGTTATATTTTAATCTGTTTCTTTCTGCTAAAAGGTTAAAGTTTCATTAAACCATTCCTTCGTTTGGAATTAATAAGAGGATATATTTGGATGAACTTTGTAATTTTGGACTTAGACGATGAATACTAATTTGAAAGAAAGAAAGAAAAATAATTCTAGCATTTCGGGTTTAATTATTAATCATTTTTGATTATATTCAAATCAAGCCATTATTTTCTACTTTTTCATTTTACTTCATGGCTAAATCAGAAACATAATACTGTATATTTTTAATCTAAGATTAATTTAAAATAAGCAAGCCATGATAATCGAAAATGTGAATAATGATTCTTTAATAAGTTCTTCGGTGAAGAGAATGAAATCTTTTCTTTTATTCAAGTGCTTCTCGAGTACAAAGGGCAGGAAATCTCTTCTCTTCCTTTCTATTTCGTCTCTTCTATTTCTTCCATTTTTTAATTGAAAAAAATATGCCTACATAATATGCCTAGAAATATAAGGAATGGATCTCTGCAATTGAAATCGTAGATAGAAGATGAAGGCGTCATTTCAATTGGCTAACTACTTTAGATTTCACATTACATTAAATGTGAGGGATAGTGCCTGTGATTATCTTACCACGAGTCCTATACCTATCAAAATAAAAAGTTTAAATATAGCCGAATAAAACGTAAAGAAAAGTTGCAAAAAAAATCTTTATTTAAAATTTTATCAACCACTAATTACGGCGCACCAACTTGTCACCAAAGATTGATTATAATATAAATAAGAAAATATAAATAAACAAGCTGAAATAGTCTCCTCGAAATGTTCTTGCATATTCTTCAATGAAGGTCTTATCCACTTCCCGAATAAACCCCTGGGGGGGGGCACCTCGAAATGAGGATGAGATGCTTCCGGTATGGATTGGTAGTTGGATTTCGCCACCCTAGAGAGTACACAAAAAGATGGGGGATCTGGCTCCTCCCATCGATGACGGGACGTACTTCCTTCGGGAAGGTTTGTACCGTGACCAGTGTTGGTCCTTAGGACTCAAGCACAGTTCTCGCCAGTGTTGCTGTTTTGGTGGTTCGTTATTCAGTTTTCTTTATCCATATGCCTTCGGGCGGGTTGGAGAGTCAGTGATATGACTCCACTCCCCGCATATAATTCATTAAAGCTGCGAATTCCTTGTAAGACATAATAATTACAAAATATCGATCTTTGGCGTGGAATATGGTACTTTTACTGTAATGTACAGACAAGTATTTTGGACGCCTTTTTTGTCAACTGATTAAAACAAAAATTTGACTCGAAACTACAGCTGTGGTCGCATACCGATTTTCTTTAAATTTAAATGTTTGCTTTTTTGAGCTATTATGTTTACATGCATGTGTAAGTAAGGACTGATTGATGCTCAATCCTTTGACAGATTTGGCACAAAATGTCATAGGAATCTACGGCTAAACCTGCGTACTTAATTTTATTTATCAAGCTCTTTTCTTTCTTTAGTTATCGAGTTCCCTTATACACGAACTACAGGACAGACAGATTTCCTAAAAAATGAGTTTTGTTCAAAAATTGACAGAAATCTGCACATTTGATTTAAAGACGACCTTATACCAAATTTTAACCGTCTAAGAGCTTTTGAGTTAGTTATCTTTTCTTAGACAGATAAGCGGACGATTTAATCGTAAAGTCCATATATCGTTTGGTCGTAAACGGATATTTGACCCTAAGTCCATATACTAAATTTCAACCGTCTAGCTGAAAGCGTTTGTAAATTATCACGTTCACAGACAGACAGACATATGCCAAAAATATGTCTTTCGAACTCAAAGAGGTCTGAAACGCGGAAGTTCATCAAAATCTAGGGTCCCAAATTTTTTTGGAGATTTTTCGATACGAAAAAGTAAAAAGTGGAAACATAAATAAGAAAATTTTAATCCAATATTTAATGTAATCTAGGAGGTTACCTATTGGAAGCCTTTTTAATTTTACAGAAAGTTTAAAACTTTAAATGCTCGCGATCTTTTTTAACAATTAAATATAATTTTAAAAAGTAAAAAAGATATGTTTTCAAACGACGATTGATTAGTTTGGTAGTTTTTAATAGCCCAATACTGATTGCATAGAGCTGCCAACAATAGAAAGTGTAATAATCAGTTTATACACGTCTAATACTAACAAAGCTAACAGAAATGGTTTTAACAATCGTTAGTATATTGTTATTTAAAAGCTCTATTTAGAATTTATTTTTTCGTAAGTTCATAAATAAAATTCCAAAAAATCAGCTGCGGCTTAATTCATGATCTTAAAGATTTTTCAATCCCAAATTTTTGAAACAAATAGTATGGTATGGAACTATTAATCACTATCTTGGAATATGTCAAGAAAATATACGAAAAGAAAGAAAAGAAAATCACCAAAACGCAAAAGCAAAATGGCCTCGAAAACAAGAAAGCAGCGTACCAGATCTTCACAAACGTTGAAAAAAAAACTGACAGTCGATTCCATTTTGGATTTTGTCGGAGAATTCGCATTCAAGGAAGACCAGCTAGATCACGATGTGGAAGGTGTTGATGCTGCCACTAAGCTTTTCATAATATTGTGTTTGTTTTATATCAGAATGGCGGAAATGTCGAAGAAAAAATAAAAACCAGCGATGATCAAAAGATGACTTTCACGATGTGGAAGGTGCTGATGCTGCTACTAAGCTTTTCATAATATTGTGCTTGTTTTATATTAGAATGACAGAAATGTCGAAGAAAAAGTAAAAAGCAGTGAAGATCATAAGATGATTTTCTATTTGTGTGAGACTTCGCACAATATAAGTAAAAACGTCGCCATATTGGATTAGTTTTATGAATGTAGTTCTGTGTTTAATTCATTATCATCAATTTTGATTCCCACATCGTCACAATAATGAATATAAATAAATTCAAATTTTTCGTCGCCATGTTTCTTTTATCTTTGAAGCTAAATAATAATTGTTTGTTAAGGCGATTAAATAATAATAAGTAAATTTAAGCGAAAAGGAGAATTCTGTGACTCCAACATACCATACTCAAGCAACACAAAATGTATCGATGATAATTATTTAATCAGTAATTCATCGATGGTATTTTTTTTAAATTCTTTCTATCTGAGCTGCCCCTTATTATTCAAATCAAATAGTCAAATTCGTTTATCTAAATTCTCTTAATTCAACGTCAGTCATCCAATCAATCATACGTTTTAAACGCTATTTTTCCCAGAAAAAAAAGCAAATTACTATGATTTTGTCTAACAAATTATTTATAATTGAATCTAATTTGTTTTAAAAATTTAAGATGAACATTTTTAGAAATTTATACGCCTTATATAGAGTGACGTTATTCATTTTGCCGAGTAAAAGGATGTTCTAGCTTTTAATAGTTTTTAGAAGCCTCATTTCAACATTTATTTTTTTCTCTTCCTTGAAAAAGCTTTTAAATTCATACATCATAATATTTTGATTGTAGTATTTTTGAGTTCATAATAATAGCTTTTATATTTTGTTTCATTTTCTGATTTTTTAAAATTATTTTTTTGTTTGTTTTTTCTGATTATTTTTGTTTCATTTTCCTGGTTGTTGTTTTTTTGTTGTTGTTTTTATTGTTATGGAAATATTTATAAATAGCATTTCGGACAGATAATTTCAATCCAAAGTTTATTTTAGTTTCGCTGTTAATCTATTCAGCGGTATTAGTCAAATTTGCAAATAGAATAAAAATTATCTTCGCTTGCTAATATTATGTTATTTTTCAACTACAATTGTTCCATAAAAAATAAAGAGAACCAATAAGAAACCTGTGGATGAAAAATATATCTTAATGCAAAGGCATCTGTACTATGAATTCTGGATTCTTTAATTTTGGAAGCCTTTTTTTTTCCCTTCGAACAAAGTTTAACACTCTTGGATTCGATACTCTATTTTATCATAATTCTAACTACATGTGATCATGGCTTATCTGGAGTTCAAATTTGTACTCTTTTATGTGGAGTGGAAGTCTGAAAAAATGGGTGCCACTCAAGTGTTCTTCTGAAACTTATGTTTATCCGCATACTAGCGATTAATTGCTAAAGATATTGCAATGAGCGATTGATTCGCCAAGAATATCATATTAATCATTGTTAAGTATAAAATTCGCCAGTGCCATGTGGTTAATACACAATTACAGTTATCCTCATCTTCACTACACAAAACACAAAACGTAACATCTCCATTCATAGAACATATTTCGCTGACAGTTTGGAATGAACCATATATTGTTCGAAATAACTATTAATTGTAAAAAGGAGGTAAAATTTAAAAAAATAATTGAGAAAATACAGAAACATGTGGACATTCTTTTCAATTCAATGAATAGTAAAAAAAATCTAGCTCTTTCAGAAACACAAACACATTTATTCGTAACGACAGTGCTATTATATGTATATATCCATCAGGAATTTCATAAAAATGTAAGGGTTTTTTTTTTTAATCATCAAGAGACTACTGCATGGTATGTTCTTTAAAAAGCAATTTCGAAAGAAAATCGCTCCCTCTCCCTCCCCCGGAAAGACCAAATCATTATTTCCCATCAAATTTATGGTTAATATAGAGTTTTATTGTTCTTGACATATGAGCATAATTTAGAATGAAGAAATCCTCTGTTAAGTTTATCTTCAAATACGAATTTTGATATAATAAAAACAAGTGAGCTCTCTATTCTTGGGTTGGATCATAACAAATAATTTATTTTCTTATTTATCCAGAAGGAACCATAATGATTATAATTGAACAGAGTTGCATTAAATCCTTGGGGGGGGGGGTTAGACTTACAAGTTGCAAACACCTTCTATATCCTATTCTTTTCAAAATTATATATTTTTATAGATTTTAGTTTATTTTTTAATATAATCAATTTTTAAGTAACAAATATTGCAACAAGATGAAATAACAAAGAATTTAAATGCAGGTTATCTTTAAGAGAACTGATTTTAATATCACGTATATATATTTTTTAAATTAAATGCTTTTAATAAATTGAAACAGATTTTAAAAAATATATTTAATGCAATCCAAATATTTTAGTACTAATATTAACATATTTGATTGATTGAAATCCAAATTCAACAAAGAATTACAATTGTACAAGATTACATACTAAATATCACTTATTTAAGTCATTGCTTTTTAAAGAATTCGTGTTTACATGCGAAAGTAGACAGACAGTGAGTTAACGGATTTCAATCAAAATTTGTTTTGCGACTTATGGTACTTTAGAAGCCCGCTGAAAGTTAGCTGTAAGCGATTAAAGCCGTGTGAGCGTCTCTTGTTTTTTCAGTAGCGCCAACTAGGGCTAAGAGTACGACTTAGTTACTTCATGCATCACAGCCCTTTATACGGGGTCGGACTTCATTCATGTATTTTATTCACTCATCCACAGATCGTAATTTAGACCTGAATCAGAGCACGATCATCTCTGAACCAGTACCCCCAGTGGTATTACTCTAGACATGGAGGACTTTGTAACCACGGCAGATTTACACGTGCGCCAGCCACCACACACACGGAGAGTTTTCGTCCAGCGGATTTCGAACTCGCAACTCAAGGGATGCAAAGCCAATGCCCTACCAACGAGGCTATCCCGGCCCATTTAAATTTCATACAGTAAATCCTTATATTAAATTATATTCGTCCATTTATATATATATATATATATATATATATATATATTTACTCCATTCATGTCTACTCGGACAGCCAGACAAACAGACTTTTTGAGGATCGATTTCCTTTATAATTTAATAAACAACTACAAATTTAGTATTGAGAACATTTTTCAATATTGTGTTCGCAGAAAAACAGGCATAAATCCAAAAATATGTTTCGCAGACTCGGACAGGCCTGAAAACGTGAAGATACGACAAAAATCTTGAGATAGATTTTTTTTTATACAATCACAAAACTTTCCCTTTGTATATGGCGTAAGCGAGAAAGTTAAAAGATAAATTCATTTTTTTACAAAACAATGCAGCACTTGTACTTACTGAAAGAAACATAATCATTTGCAAGTATCCTATGACCATAGCAGCAGCGTGAAATATGACATACAATTCCAGCCATCTTGGAAGTTTTGGATCATATTTTGGCTCATCATCTTTTGGCTGTGAGGAAAAAATCATTTATTAGTTGGCGTATTATTTAAAACAACGACTTTAGAATCATAAAAATATCATAATTCAATGAAGGTGAAATATGTGAATTTTTTGTTTTATACTATATGTACTATATGCAGATATAAATTTATAATATATACCAACAATTATTCACATGCATTTCTTATTTAAAGAATAAATAACAACTTTTTCCGGAAGAATAAAGCTATAAAAAAATTTCTTGAAGAATAATAAAGAATTGCATTGTACACTCGACTTTGTACAAGACTTTGCATTGTACACTCGAAAGACGGATTTCCTGTAATAATATTCATAATTTTAAAACCTGTTGTTGCTTTTGAGAGCTTTCATACTAAATCTTGACATTCTAAAGTCTACTATCTGATTCGATGATATATTCTGTTTTTCGAATGTCTTGTCATTCAAATTCAGTTTAATGTAAAAACATTTGAGTTTCTTTTGAATTCGACGAAATTTTAATATTGAATAATAATGTCTTTGAATGGCTTGCTTTTAAAATTAATAATATATTAATTTCAAGAGCAAGCCATTGCTCTTAAAATAAATAAGTTTAATAATATAACTAATACTCGGTAGTATACAATGGGCTATACTATCGTTAATATTTGTCAATGGATTAAAATAATGCTAATATTAGATAAACAAACAGACTTCGAATAATGCACTATATCCTTGTTTTCTGAGTAAGCAAATGCTTTTCACTCTTGTTAAAGTGCTTGTAAACGCTCAACTGATAGCCAAAAATGACAATTAACATATAAATAACAGGTAAGTAAATAAAGGTAAACAAACTTGTTTATTTTCTAAGCAATTTTAACAATCATTGTAACGAACGTTCTTTTAATGACTCGTTTATCATATTAATAGAAGTTTCTACATGTCCTCTGGCAGATAGGATAATAAATAAAAAAACACATTCCCTCCTCCTTTTTTGAATATGTTATTTACTAGTCGCCTCTAGCGACTTGCTAGTTTGTCTGGAATATTTACTACATTTAATTTTAGTTAAATTGCTTAGATATAACTTCATGTCCGTTAATTTAATTGTCTTACTCATGTTCTGTTTATTATGTGCATGAACCTTTCTAACGGAGAGCAGTTCTGTGATATCATAGCATTATTGGAAATGTAAATTCTCAATTCATCTGTCTTTTCTAAATTTCGCGATATTGTAACTGCACTCTTTTACTTGTTTTATAAGATGCAACATATCATAAATAACAGAATCATGATAACGTGTTATCCGTAACTTTAAATTATGGGGAAAAAATCACGAAATGAAATAGTTGATGAATCTATGATAACGATTTGTTATTCATGGCAACAATATCATTCATGCAGGAAATTAGAAGAAAAAAAAAATTTTTTTAAATGGTTAAAATTTAGAAAACATTTGTAAGACTTCTAAACTGATATTACTAAAAAGACAATTTTAAAAATTTTGAAACGGTATAAAATTAATTTTTGTGCAATAATAATTTTGAAAGTTATCGCTGAGAAGCAAAAATTTTTTTTCATTTAATTAAAATTCAAAAGACATTGCTAGAAGAGTAAGGTAGACATTCCCATAGGAGAAATAGTCTGGCCTTTAGAATGTCAACACACATACATTCTCCTTTGCTATTAGTAGAGAGACAATAAATCGCAACATTGGAAAATGCATCTGCATAACAGAAGATAATGAACGTAAATAAGCAAAAAGTTAAGTTATATCTGTTATAGAGGTTTTTTTTTTTAAATATCGCAATCGACATAACAGCATTAAAATCTAGTAGGTAATATTTACAGAAACAAAATGATGCTTTAACCTGTCTGAAACACGTGGAAAGTTCGATAAGAAATTTACTTAATATCAGACGAATAAATTTTTATACGCTAGGAAGTGAAGTAAATTATTATTCTGTCACATTTCTCGTATTCATAACAGGTGAGTGAAGGTGTATCAATAATGAGAAAGCGAGAAAAAAAATGTCGATGTTGATTCCAATGTATTTATTACAACTTTAATATTTCTCAGCGACTCTTTTCCCGTTTCATACTTTCCTTCCTCGTAATAATTATAATATGAAATATATTATATATCTTTATATATATTATATATAATATAACCTAATATAATATAATAATAAGCATTCATCAAAAACTAGAGTAATTCATTCTGAAATAGAAAATCGGCGTATGTTTTATAGCAGGTATTTTTCGGGTGGAAAAACGATTTGGTTTAAGTTTCACTGATAAAGGATTAACCGTAATAATTGCATATTAATTTACCCAGCATTAATTAGAAGCGCAAATTATTTGTGAGAATGAAAGGGCGCTACAATAAGCAAAAATATTAAATCACTGAAAGTTTCTTAAAATCGTAGAATTAGAATTCAATCCACATTTCTCATAAAAACAATAATTTTTAAATAATTTGAGAAATAAATATTCTTATCACAGATTTTATGATGATAATATTTTGTGCAGTTGACTTCTATTAAAAACATTGAGCAAAAAAAATAAATTATTTCCAGAATTTCTTTTAAAGAAAATTTTTGTTTGTATACAGAAATATAAAAATCTGATTAAACAAAATTTTACTGCTTTTTCTGGACTCAAATTGCTAGAATTCAATTTCCATAGCTGAAATATGATAATTTTTTATAGTATTAATTATCTAATGGAAGAAGTATGCCAGATGTTATATTTCTACCTCCGGAATATCTTCCAAATGTCCCAGCCAGGGTGTGCCGGGACTCCAACCGGGTCCTTTGAATATAGCTGACAATTTGTTCCAGAAACCGTTCACTTCAGAGAATTTCTTCCATACTGCCTGTATGTGATTCGTCTATAAAACAGAATAAATATACAGAAATCAACTACAAACAAAAAGAATCATATTCACACTATTTAAAATCAATATGTTCTGTTTAATATATATATATATATCGACGAATTCATCTTATTATTTTTTAAATGATTTTAGAAAGGAGGTCTTTAAAGCACATACACTATAATTCGAAACAAAAAAAAGTATTGTATTTGTCGGTTTTAACGGCGACCAAAAAGCGCTAAGAAAAAAATTCGACTATTTGGCGATTTCACAAACTGTATAGCATGTGATTCGCATGTTCAAAATTTTTCATAATAAATTATAATGTATTTGTGTAAATTTTTATAATTTGGCGAAACTTTTTCTTGGCGCTTTTTGGTCGCTGTTAATACTGAATTCTACCAAAAATGCTGATCTTTTTTTTTATCTAAAAGACTAGAACAATAAAATAATTTCACTTATTGGGTTCATTTGATTATTAGCCTAGGGACGCATAGAAATTTACAAAATTAATTTTATTTTGATTTTGATTTTAATCAAAAAAATTCTTTAGTTGTTATTTTTTAAAAAATAAAAAAGTAACAATTTAATTAGATCGCGTAACTAGAGAGCCATCGATTTTGCACACAAGCGTATTGTTACGAATCGTTAATATTCCTTGTCTCATAAATACGAAAAAGAGATTTAAAAATATTTGAATGAATACTTAATAGATATTAGTTTAATAACCCGCTCCCGGTCTTTCCCACCAACTTGGCGACGAATTGGCGACAAAAATGATGGTTCTAGAAAATACAAGAGATACTTCAATCAAGAAACGAATTTTGATGATATTTTAATAATATTCAGTAGCCCATCAAAGAGAATAGAGAGACCGAAGAGAACCAATCAAATGGATTCTTTCTTTAATGAGTGTTGATTTCGAAGTGAGCTCTCTAGTCGCATTCTGAGAGCTTATTTATTTTTTCCGTCTTCTTGTTATATGAGTTTCTAGAAATATTGTTATCTGTGTATGTCTAGACTGTGTTTATGTTACCAGTGCTTCGTGTTTTTATGAAATAAAGCAACATTTTCTATTATCCAACGTGTCATTCTCTTCTATTTTAGCAAGTTTTCACATTTACAATCTGTTCTGGCATAGAGCGATCGAATTTGTATAGTGATCGTAAATGATCACTTAAATGAAATGCATTTTTTAGATGTCAAGTCATTTATTATGTTAAATCAGTATCAAAATTCTGTCAGCTGTACCTTCACATTTTAGTTTTCATTCACAGCACTGGCATCGGTACATTTTGTATGCACTGGTATTACTTTGAATGAAGAGCATGAAGATTTTTTTAAATTCAAGAATTCAAGCATTTTTTAAAAAAATTCTTCATAGATCTTGGTTACAGCTAAGAATATTTTTTACCTGAATTGCAATAGGATTGAAGCTCTGGAGTGGTTTCGTGACTCCAAAGGTAATTTTTTGCTCCCCTTCTGGTTCAAAAGTGTCGAATAAGCGGTCCCACAAAATGAAGAAACTTCCAAAATTCTTATCAATGCAGCGCCTGTTTCGTCCTATAACAGAAATTATTTATTAGAATCCCATATAATAATAAGACGGTTCATTTCTCTATATCTGATGAAATTAGTTTAAGGTTAGAAAAAATATTAAATTTATTTAAAAATGAACATGCTAAATAAACAATGAATACAGTCAAGTCTCTGTTTAACAAACTTTCTGAAAACCGCATATGTAATTTGGATCTTTTTCTACCAAATAAAATCAAAATTTAACACAGAAGGATCATTTAATAATAAAGTCAGTACCAAATCTCATCCATTTAAATTATTTCGTTTTTGAGTTATCGTATTTGCATGCTTACGAAAATATAGACTGACAAAACGGTCAACTTCTTGATGGATTTGGTTCTAATTTTGATACATGTTCTAAACTTATGTTAAATCTGTGTACTAAATATTATTTATCTAGCTCTCTTCTTTTTGTAGTTATGTTAATTTACATTCAAACAAACCGAGAGACAGATCAAATTTCAAATCATCAAATATCAAATTTCGTTCAAAATTTGATAGAAATTTATAAATTTAAATTGGAGACCATATACCAAATTTCATATGTCTAGTTCAAAGTATTTTTGAATTATCCGGTTAACAGATAAATAGACGGACAGACAGTCACATATAGTACCAAAAACGCATTTTTCTGACTTAATAAGTCGTAATAATAATTTATTTCGGATAAGTTCGGATAAGATAATAAGTTTCGGTTAAGTCTGAAACGAGGAGATTCGGCTGAATCACGAGTTCGAATTTTTTGATAATTACAATACTCTTTATTTGTCTTCTTCGAAAGTAAAAATGTCTGCCAGACTGCTTTATCAGGTTTCTTACCAGAAACATATCATTCAAAAGCTTTTCACGCATTCATTAAAATTTTAGAAAATCATCTGCAATATTTTCCTGAAACTATAATCTCCTTCCATTAAGGCAGGTAATTCTTAATGCGAAGATTTTTTAGTAATCTCTTGTTCATCATTTGTTCCATTTTCATTAGAATTCATATTACTTCGCGATTTGTCATACTCTGTATTTCCTGGCATATGTGATTTACTTACCGTGATGAACACGATGATGGCTTGGAGTTACAAAGATATATTCCAAAATTCCAAGATTGGGAATGTACTGAAAAGACAGAGGCATTCAAAATATTCAGATAATCTTACACAAATCACTGGAAAAAATGTTATAAATGAACACAGAGCTAGAACAACAATATAATATTTTAGTAGTCTTTTATCAGCCAAATATTTCAAACTTTTGGTTCGAAAATTTATTTGTTTAATATTTCTTTTTTATCTATAAATAATTTATCGCTATGATTACTGATAGAATATTGTCTTTCAAGAACTGATAACTGAAATAATAAAAACAAACTTTAGATGATTAAACGTGTTAAAATACAGTTTGCCAGTAAGGAAACTGAATGAGAAAAAGATTCCATATAATTTCGCTTCGATTCTGTATTTAAAAATGATGACAAACTATTCGTTCAGTGGCATATCAATTCAATATTTAAATATGATGCTTAAAAAGCAGTAAAAGATGAAAACAATTGCTAGATGCTTTACGTTAAAGATGTGATTATTTTCTAAGAATATTCGCACACAAATACAATACTGGAATAACATACAATAGCAACTTATAGTCTTACGGATTCATATAATAAGCATAAAACCACAAATCTATTGTCAAGAATATAAATAAATTTATTTTTAGCCATTTTAAGAAAAACGAATTTAAATAGCTGCTTTATAATAAATTACTGCAATTGTTTTAAGAATAGATAGTCTTTTGAAATGATTTGTAAATTATTCCACACTTACTTCGCTGTGAAGCCAGTACTGAAATATGACATTCAGCTGATAATGCACCAAAAAAGTCGACGGAGGTATAAAAAAGGCCATTGGTATATATGTAAGCTAGAAAGAAAACATTTGTCAAACGTTTTTCTTAAATATTATTTCATACCTTACATCAAAACATATCAATAAGAATACATATAAATAAGGTACTGTTCGTTTCAGGATCCTGAGACTAACACTTTTCGACGTTTGTATTTTGCTAAGGTGTGGTGCATAGAAGGATGAACAGTTATTGCGCTTCTTAATTCCGCGAATAATCTGAATTCACTCGACTGCTAAAGTAAATATCCCCTCCTTTCATCTTTACTCTCACCCCTTTTTTAAAAACAATAAACGCCTCCCGAAGCATGCGCAAACGCGAGGAAGGTTTACAAATCCGTGACAGAACGGTGTAGTAAAAATATCTCACATTCTGAATAATTAATGCATAAATAGATAATAATATGTATCAAATTTTATAACTCAAATCAAATAGCACTGACACTTGTTGATTAAACGAAAATAACCGAAATGTTGAAGTTTTTGTACTTGACATGGATGCCGGCGCCGTCTGAGAGAATTTCAAGTGCAGATAATAATATCAATTGCCATTTAGAAGAATTTTGATCAAGTTCTTTTGCTCACTGATCTTCATGAATAACAATGAGTTTAAATCGTTCTCAAGAAAAGAAATCCAAAGGGCTGAGATCTGGTAAGCACGTAGATCCCAATCTTACCTCCCCTCTTTAATCATCTATTTATCAGTATTCCTCAAAAAGGTGTTATTAATGTATTAATCGATTTGAAATATGAAACGCTGCTGACTGTTATTAATTGTTTATATAATCATTATCTAAATTTTACATGCATTTTTGAAATTTATTTCTTGTAGATTCCGTGTAAAGTAGGTTTGTTCTTTTATAAAACTCGAATAAATTTTATTTGTATTGTATTGTAATACAAATACAAAAAATAAAATTTTATTTTTTAAATAAAAAATATCTTAATTTTACAGTTTTATTTAAGAATGAATCTTTAATCGGTAAACACCGAAAAATTTTCGATTACATAGAATTCCAATTCCTATCAAATATATTTAAAAAGCTTCTTGTAGATTATTCTTTTCTTATATACTCTAGCCTTTCAAAATGTTACATTTTTTTCTGTCATTTTCAATTTTTTATGGAATTCAGCCGTTAAACTAGCTTGTCTTATAGTTTACGAGAGACTATTATATTTTTTTGAAGTTAGTGCCAGTCGCAATAAGTCATGGTTATAAATGGCGAGCCTTCTTTTAACAATAAGAATAAATGGAATTGTATTTATCAACATCATCCAGCAGTTTATTACATTAACCATATAGACTTCCGGGCGACTACTGGAGAGAAAAGATTGAAATCTTTTGTGAAACCACAGTTTCGTCTGCATCACCAAATTCTTCACGGAATTGTTTTTGTCAAGACTTAAGTGATACAGATCGTTTTATTTTTCACTATAGTCTTACAAAAGATTTTCATTTTTTCTCTCTGGATGTTACCCAGAGTTCCAGTGATTAAAAAATCACAACAAAATTCCATAATTCCAAGCGGTTTGAAACAATGATTTTTTTTTTCAAATTCGTATCTCTTTGAAGCTTAAAAAATAAATGCTATTCATTTCTTTATTTTTCTATCAGAATTTTCGTCGTTGGTTTTGGATGTTTGTTTATTTTGTCAGCAACTGATAGTTTCTTTCGTATGCATTGCTTTTATTACTCACTATATCGACTAGATCGGGATATGTACTACATTGGGTATTGTTTGAATGGAATTAGGTATTGTTTAGAGGTATTTTTACCTTATGAATTAGGTTTTGTTTGATGAATTAAATGTTGTTTCGAAAATCTATCAATTCCAATGATTCTCAAGACACGATTTTTTGAAAATTTCAGCAAAATTGTGTGTGTGTGTGTGTGTGTGTGTGTGTGTGTGTGTGTGTGTGTGTGTGTGTGTGTGTGTGCGCGCGCGCGAGCGCGCGCGCATGTACTTTTGAACAAGGACAAACTTGATCTGAGCTTCTATGACTACGCTTTGAGATACACACAAGAAATTTATCTTTTAAATTTGACACACTTCTATTTCCAATTGACTTAGAAATAATGGCATTGAAATTGTTGATTTGTGTGTGCGTGTGTGTGTGATGAAATCTTTAATTTAATTTAAATCTTAATTACTATTCTAATTTTTATCTTAAATTAGCCTATTTTAATTTCATTCTAAAATATTCTCTTATTTCCTGATCCAGTTCCCACTTATTATTTAATAACTTATAACACGTGCTCTACAAAACTGGTGACTTTTGCACCCTTTCGTACGAAGGGATAAAAACTCTAAGACCCACAGCTAATTTATAAACATACCTAAGATTCTCTTGCCTAAAAACGTGGCAAAGAAATCCTTATCAAAATCTCGTAATAAAATCACTGAAGGGAAATATTTGTGTGACTCTGGGCTCTTGTATCACGATGTAAACAGACATCATTTTATCGTCGCTTTTTTCTTGTGCATAAAATGCCTCCAGTGGTGAAATAAATCGAATTTAAAATTCCAAAAGGTTATATATATTCCAAAAGGTTATTACTATTTTTAACATGATCTGTATTGCCACATTTGTATAAAGAAATAAATCTTCCTAAACTTACTTCCTTTCTCTAATTTAAAATTATTTAAATGCACATGGATTAAAATTTAGAAATATGAAGAAAATTAATTAAATAAAAATAAGTAAAAATATTTATTTGAAACACTATAGAAAAAATAATCAACTTTTATTAATTATAATAGTCATTTTATTTATAAAATTGTCAACATTATTTTATTATAATCATTTGTTTTTTTAAATGTGGTAATATAAATCATTTTAAATATTTATTTAAATATATGAGCCTCGAAGCATAGAGGTGTGCACCTCGGAGAAACTTTTTTAAACTTATTTAAATTTTTGATTAATTAAAAATTAATTTGAATTCTGTGCTTTTCCACAATAACTTCCTAAAATATAACTATACGAAAATAAATTTTACACCACTTCAAAATTTAAAAGATTGTCTTTTTAATGATACCAATTTAGTAATCAGGCAAAATTATGGTAAATTTTTACAATTTTTTTTATTTCTATTTTCCAATAGTCGAATTCATTGAATTACCAAATCAAATATTTAATCGCGTGACTTCCATTTTCTTCCATTGTTGATAACTAAAGAAGAAAGATTCAGCTTAATATCTGTAAATTTACAGGACAAATAAAAAAGTGAAATTACTATATCGCGAAATTTAGACGGTTGATGAACGTTTTTAATAGACATCTGATATACTGAGACTGACCTCCATTAGAAAGATTCAAATCTGTATGCAAGATAAACGTAAGACAATAAAAATCAAGGCTGTTAATAGGCTTTAATATCTGACAATTTGATAGAATCATGGACATGAAATTATATCTAAATGATTTAAATGAAATTAAATATAACTAATATCCCCGGTAAACCAGCTGGTCGCGAAAGGCAACTAGTTTCGTAATAAATGCTGAATTATGCGATATCTATGGTTATTGCGATATCTAAGCCATTATCTATGGTCGCTTTAGTATGGAATATTACATTGTTGTTGTTTTTTTCCCAAGGTTAAAAGGAATTTTAAAACATTTAAATGATGATGATTCTATTTTTGCCTTCCAGCTTTCCCAAAAGAATTTTATTTATTAATGTGCTCTGCAAGTGTCCTAACAGCTGTATTTGAACTCATATCTGTTGATCGTTTCATCATTTTATATCCTAAAGATGTGTAGATCGACATGGCTCGTAGATTGTGAATTCCATTACACGATGAAGAAAAATGTTTTCTGATTTCAGTAGCAAGAGTCAGCCTTCGGTATATCTAGCAAGATCATTGTGGCCTGGTTGCAAGGTCTCGAGGTCAGAGAGCACCAGATTGGATAACCGATTCCATCTAAAAACCGATGTGTAAGTGTTTCTTGTGCACGTTGAATCCTTCAGAGTTAAATATCCATGTTTTGATGTGGTTGGATGGGACAATTCTGTTATTTTCCGCGTCATCTAACTTCGATTAAAAATAACAATGTCCATCTCAAAATAGCCTTAATGTAACTTTAATTGGAATATGAATGTAACTAAAACTAACAAGACGATGACGTTTCTGTAAGAGTATTTTATAAATCTATGGTACTTTTTTAAACTTTTTTGTTTTTGTAGCACTTTTTCACACTTTTTTTGTACTTTTAGCACTTTTTTTACACTTTTTTTGTATTTGCAGCACTTTTTTACATTTTTTTTGTACTTGTAGCACTTTTTAACATTTTTTGTGCTTGTTTTTGATACTTGAAGCAAATACCAAAAATTATATGACAAAAAAATTACCTTAAATTTGATAGAAGGCAGTCGAGGAAAGGAGCCATATTTTAAAAATACACTTCTGTGATACCTACAGGGCGAGAATGAAAAAACTCTCTTTTTCGTAAAACTCTTTTTTTAGTTCCCTGTGCATAAGCTACCGTTCGGCGCCTATAGCCCAGAGAATAAATTTTTCGTTTCTCTTTCTGCCTATCATTTCAATTTTGAAAAACTTCAAGCTGTTTTCGACATCTCAAAGCTTTGATCCAAAAATCTATAATAAATTCACTGAACCGGATCGAATTTCGGAAAAAAAGGTTTTCTTATCTGCTTTAATGCTTAAAGTATTGCCATTTTTGGTTTTAGGGATAATCCATCTTTTACTTTAATTCCTGTTAGCAGTTTGGTTGCCTTTTGTTTTAAAATATATTTTGCATGACTTGGACAATTTTCCAGATAATCTGTATGATGACAGATATTAGCGATCTGTATATAGTAATAAAAAGAAATTAAAAATCGACGCTATTACAATTTTAAAGAGAAATTAGAAACACTGCTACTTTCTTTTTTTTTTTTTGCATCTTTTATGCAATTATATAAAGTATTTTTCTTGCCGATTTATGTTATCATTTTAGATCAAGTTGGTTCTACACAACATATTCTTCGCTAAAATTAGATTGTCTAGAAGAGGCTTTAATAGCAGACATGTATTTTCCGCCTTACCCACATAGTAGAACTGGTGATTACACTCAATCGCAACGGCACAGTTAGATTGAATTCTTCTGAACTATGATGTGGCTCGTGAAACCACCACAAAATACTGACTTCTAGAAAAAGAAAGAGAATGGGAAAGTATTAGACATATAGGGTATTTATAATTAAACTTCCCCTATAAACAGTATTATACAACGCAAACGGGTGAACGGATTGCAGCGAAATTTGGTATATATGCTATACACTAGATGCACTCACGGAATTTCGAAAAAAAAAATTAGTTCAAAAATGTCCACCAGAGGGCGCCTTATCCGGAAAACATTAAATTTAACACAATAAAGGCCCAAAAATACAGAAACAATATTAACAATTCAAAACAAGAATCACGAATCATAAAATGTAAAACCGGGAACAGCTGTCAGTTCTAGGAAAAAAATGTCGAGATTTGCATGATTGCGAAGAAGAGGATGTTTTATGCAAAACAGGTTATGATAAGAAACGTTGGCAGTCGTTGCCATGTTTTATGATGCCAATGTTTCTGGCTGTAATGATGACCTTATCTTGTTGCGACATTGAATGACTTAAAGTACTCCATAACGCTTCAATGTGCGAAGCATCACAACTGATCAGTTACAATCTGCTGTTTGAACAAACTGTCCATCGAATGGAGATTTTGCAGGTGAATGAGGGGGGTCACATGGAGTACCTTTCCCTACATCATCCTGGACACGATTAACAACTGCTCCTCTTCTGCAATTTCGTCCTAATCTGTTCTTGTTTCTATAAACTGAACTGTTTTTCATAAACAGCGAACTGTTATTTTTCTTTAATTTAATTTTTATGGTTCGATGACAAGGTGATCAGAAACTAGTCAATAAATATTAATATTGTTTCTGTATTCCGTTTTGATCGTTTATTGTGTTAAATTTAATGTTTTCCGGAAAAGGTGCCCTCTAGTGGACATATGGAACTTTTAAAAAATTTTCAGTATTCTATGAGCGCATCTCGTGTTTAGTCTATATATCGAATTTCGTTGCAATCCTTTCATCCCTTTGCGTTGTATGGTGCTGTTTATAGGAGAAGTTTAATTATAACCACCCTGTATATATAGAGAGAGTAGTCCTATTTTATTTTTAAAAATAAAATACAATCCAATTTTATTTTTAAAATATAATTTTTAAAAATAATTTATTACTTTAGAAGCACGTTTTAAACATCTTTAGAGAAAAAATAAAATTAGTATTAACATTTTATTTTTGATTGTAAAACTATATGTTACGATAAAAGCTAAAAAAAACATTTATTTTAAACATATAAATGTAAACCTAGAATACTACCAATAATTGCTGGGTATTTTCCCCAAACATTGAAGATAAATTATTTAACAGGTTAATTGTGAAAGTTTCTTATGAGAAATCTTATGAAATGCCTAAACTGTATTTCTAAAATAACTTTATTATACTGTAGTAAGAGTTATCACGAACAAAATATATCGAACTGTTACTTAATAAACATATCAATCTTTTAAAAAAAGGATGGATTAAGAATTTACGATAACAGTTCTAAAATTTAAAAATCATGTTAATTTATTAAATATGTAAACTGTTGTTGTTGTTTTTTAGGAAATTTCGCTATTTAAGTCTTTCAGTTCGTTAGTTATCTCATTACTAGTCCTTTTTGTTTTATCTTCGCAAAAAAAATAAGAATTTTTAAGATCGTTATATAAAGACAATTAAAAAGGCAGTTTTTGAGAATTAATAATGCTACCCTTCCTATACATCAAATACAGAAAATACATCAAATTAGAATTTTAAAATACAATAAGAAAATAATTAATTACACTTATGTAATTTTTCGAGATCAGCAAATAGAAAATCTACATTTGTATTCGCTCCCTTTAGTCACCTTGGCCAAATGAGTGGGAAATAATCGGCCATCTGCCAATCGGTAATTTGGAGTTCTAAAGTAAATAAGTTTGTCTATGTTGTCTTCTATTCTGATAGAAATTAACTTGAATTTAATTATAGTAATTATTGTCTACATATTACATTAAATTTGAAAAGCAATTTTATATATATATATATATATATATATATATATATATATATATATAT
>JAPMOR010012306.1:230105-253132 GCA_026543865.1 Argiope aurantia | reverse complement strand
CATGCAATCTTGGGTAAGGTTGCTAATGCCATGCAATCTTGGGTAAGTCTGCTAATGCCTTGCAATCTTGGGTAAGGCCGCTAATGCAATGCAATATTGGGTAAGATCGCTAATGCCATGCAATCTTGGGTAAGATCGCTAATGACATGCAAGGGCATTTGCGATCTTACCTAAGGAAGGAAGAGAAGGTTAAGAAGAGGAGGGGGGTGAGACTTTAATTGGGGAGCGTGCGAGAAAGTTTTTAAGAGGCCACTTCCGCTTGTTTAAGGTGACAAAAGTCGAAGCAGAATCCATTTCTTGTCACGCTTGAAGTGACTGATCTTTTATTTATTGAACTCACGGCCGTAACAATGCGATCATGCAAATTTTGGAAAGTAGCAAGCACTAATTTAAACGCACGTCATTTCCATTAGTTGCAAAATTCAAAAGTTTCTGCTTCCTCCATAGATTGGGAAACTATAGAAAATTCTGCTTTTTCTACTAATTCCTATATATTTTCTGTGGTTACATTCGAGTAGTTCGGATGTGCTTTATATTTTCACTTAATGTGCAAAGACGGTCAGTGATTTTTTTTTCCTTTGCCTTTGCAACTGCCCTCTATCAAATTTCTTGCACAAATTGCAAATCTGTTTATGACGAAGTGGCTGTTTGTTAACCCTTTTCTGGAACCATGGGAATTATGCTTCCCATCAATTTTTCAATCTTTGTAAGAAGTTATGTAGTTTGGCATTAGTTCTGACAAATTTTTCAGTAAGACAGAAAATTAGATGCTTCGGTTCCTTATCTCACACAAAATGATGTGTCTTGATTTGCTACTTAATTATTATTTAACCAAATTAATTATTTAATCTAATTAAATTTATCTGATAAGCTAAATGATTCACATTTCTTAAGCCAATATCAATCCTAAAAATATTTTAATATATTATGACTAGAAAGAAATGGCGTTTTAAAGGCCTTTATGAAGTGCACTTGAACTCAAGTGCAATAACGAATTCACTCTTTACTTGCTGCAACACACGAAGCGACTTTTTTACTGAATCATCACCATTTTCTCATAAACAAGAAACAGGGCTACTGCTATCGGGAATATTCGAATACAAAAAATAAAATATTCAACTGTTCTCTATCCAGTGATGTGTAGGGTGATCCTGTCTATTGAAGGTCATTAGAAATAAATATTTTAAATTTGTCTCTTCTTTTTGATTTAATTCTGTGTTTAATGAAACCATTCTATCTATAGGAATATTTCTTTGCGAATGCTTTTCTTACTTATTTTCCAGGGACAGTCGTGCGTAGGCGCTGCGGAATTCACATTCAGCAATTTTTTTTATGGTTCAAAAATTTAAATACTAATTTATTGAATTAAATATATAATACTTAAATTCATCAACAATCTACCACAATTTTTCTTTTAGAGTCATTGACCTTAGAGGAAATAAAAGAGTAAACCGAAATGAAAAACTCTTTCGTATACAGTAAAAATAGTCTCTTTAGCAGAAGAGAAAAACTGCTTAAGAGACTGTATTTTTCTACATTTCTGACTAAAAGAGATAGACGGGCTGTTATCATGTTCACAGTATCTCAGATATGATTGCCGAAAATTAACTAACGAAAGTTTTTGTAGAAAATATCATGCATATTTTCAGTCTGCTTAACAAATAAAAAAAATTATTTGAGTAATTTATTTAGATGTGAATATATAGTTACAGTAAAAGTTTTGTTTTCTTTTAGAGGAATATTCTCTATTTATAATATTCAAGAACACTCATATCAAAATTACTCATTAAACTCGGATTGAAAAAAATAGTGATCCACAGACAGAGAGAAATATAATACCATTTATAAAATAGAACTAATTCTGAAAGTAAATATTAGCAAAACCTCAAATAAATCAGTATAAATATATAATAAAATTGCAGACCACAGCTCATTGATCTTTGCAACAATTCAGATTACAAAAATACAAATAAAATGTGGAATTTATGATTCCATAATTCATTTTTATTCATGTTTAGGTTTATTCTTACACTGATAAATCTATCAATTTAAATATTAAAATACACTCTGCCTGAGTTATTTGACGCCCATACAGAAATTGGGATTTGCATATTCTATAATAAAGCAGATCAAATGATATCCTTCTAATTCCGCATAGCGTTACAGATGGCGATGAATAATTATATTGTAGGTTTTCTTTTACTATGCATGCATGCTCGGTAATAATCCGCAGTTTCTTCTATCACGATATTCAACAGAATAAGGAAACGCTGAAAAGCCCAGAAGATGTTAGAAATGACTTTCAATTCTTTTTATCATTTACTGCAGAATAAGATTTTCTTTGGACCCAAAGCTTGAAAATAAATATGATGAAGGTTGATTTATTAATAAATAAATCTAATTCATTTAAATAGTTTTTATTGTAATTAAATTTTTTTTAAAGTTTTCGAGAATTTTTTTTCTATTAAAAAACTCAAGGAACTTTCAAAATTTTCTAGGCACCATATTATCGATACGAAGCTCTCTGGAATCGTTATTCGTAATTTTAAGATACTCTGACTTCGAAAGAAACAAGGGTTACTGCCAAAAACGTAATTTTTTTTTTAAATATAAATGATTTTATTCTCATTTAAAAAATTTCACCTCACGCATTTAAATGGATAAGCTAAAATAGATATAAAAGAATAAATAAGAATTAGTTTTTCCTAAGGAATTATTATTATTTCATCCGAATTTGAGCTGTTTTTGAGTAATAAATAGACTAACATTTATTCTGTGGTACATATTGAATTGAGGTAAATTACAGTACTGCGATTTTCCAAGCCTTCTCAATTAATTTCAAGAGTTAAAATAGTAATCATAGAGCAATAAGGATTAAAAATTGCGACCCCATTACAATTATGTTACGATATCTGCCATGGTATATATATCATAAATATAGTAAATATGAAAAGTATTCATTATGTGCGCATTTTGTAATATTTAAATGCTAGTTCTTTAAATGGATGAGCTTAGACCGTCCATTGTAGTTAGACAAAATAAAATTCGTTGGGCAAAGCAAACATGCATGAAAACATCTGAGACTTAACGGTTGACATTGGCAATAATGTGCATTACAATTATGTTACGATATCTGCCATGGTATATATATCATAAATATAGTAAATATGAAAAGTATTCATTATGTGCGTATTTTGTAATATTTAAATGCTAGTTCTTTAAATGGATGAGCTTAGACCGTCAATTGTAGTTAGACAAAATAAAATTCGTTGGGCAAAGCAAACATGCATGAAAACATCTGAGACTTAACGGTTGACATTCAGAATTACAGTTCAGAAATAATTGGTTGCGAAACTATCAAGCTCCATATTCATTACCACATTTCCCAATCAAGACATCTTGAAAGCCCCAAGCAATTGTCGTTTAAAGGGTCCTTCCTTCGTAATGCCTTGACCTGGTTTCACATTTCAACAAATTTTTAATCTAATTGACACATTTCGTTTTAATTTAGATTTTTATTCGAGTAATTTTGTAAAAATACATAATTTTTTCAATTTTTTTTATGTATATCATAGAAAAATAACTCAAGTAATTGAATTCTATTCTTTCTTGCTTACAAATAAAAGCATTTATTTTTTATGATATATTAAAGCATATAATAAAATCTCAAACAAAAATTAACCTCAATTAAAAATTATCGTTTTTTAGAAATTGCAATCAATTAAATGAACACTTAATATCGAAATATAATATAAATAACAAAGTAATTACATTTTAATTACTTTAAAAAATGTTACTCATTTAATGTAAATAGATAATTCTAGTCATAATATTTCATAATTCATAGAACATATATTTTTTATAATATTATTCTGGAGTTGCGTATATAAATGTGACCATCCTCATCACACCAACTTTTGGCATCTTCCTAAAAGTAGTTCATTAATTCTGTCACTAACATTCCAAAAAACATAAACAGCCAAATACGAAATTACAGAATCCCCAATTTTAGATATTGCATTAGCTTTCTCAAGACCTTCTTTTTAATTATCAATGTTTTTTTTCTTAGAATCAAAATAAACGGAAAGGAACTTACTTCTTTATAATAATCGGGCACATCGTTCACTTTTTCATATAAATGTTCCCTTGGATTCATTATGTAAAACATATATCCCAACCTTCTCAATAAATCGTTTGCTAATTCCATCGTATTGTTTTGAAGAATATTGATTCCAGACGCAACAAATTGATGCATTCGACTCTCGAGTGAGATGCTGCCTCGACAAAAAGGAAAACTATGGCGATATCAAATTTTTTTACAGTCTAAACTCGAATAGAGCAATTCCTACCTCACCCAAGTGTCAAATATTCTAAGCATACAAACTTCAAATACTCTTGCCAAAAAAACAAAAAAAAAAGGAGGAAAAAACCGTGGAGAAAAGTAAACACTCGTAATGTTGACTCACCTAGTAAAAATGTCTTTCACTCTAAGTTCGAATAAGTACTGCGCCATTTTTCTTTCCTAGAGAAAGTTAAGTCTTTATTATATGCACAGCATCTTCTAAACGCCTAGAGCAATAAAAACTGTTTCGCCTTGAAACTAAAAGTGTGTCAATAGTTATTAACATGTCTTTGTTTCCAGAAGTTGTCTTTCGGAAGGTTTGTTTTGGCTACATTTAAAGCTGAAACTTTTATGTTAATTAATGAAATTCTTTAATCAAACAGATTTCGCAATGCTGGGAAACCACCTCGTCTGTTTATGTTTAACAAGTTTGAACATAAATGATGGTGACCTTGACGTTATTGCTTTCAGATGGCTAAATGCGGAGAATTAAAAAAAAAAAAAGTTTTCTAACATTCAGTGGTTGATATCTGACTATGCAGTTGCCTTGAGGCTGGGAGAGGAGAAGTAGGCAGGGGCTGGTAGTAGAGTCCCAGGCGGGTCGATTAAAAAATATTGCTAGTTTAGCAGCAAATTAAATAAATTTGTAAAAAACATGAATTCTATGAATTATAAAATATTGAGATAAATATTAGTAATCTGTCGAGTTTAAATAGCCAAGTTCATATCTATTTCATTACTTAATTTTCACTTAATTTAACAGTATTTATGAATGCTAAGCATCTTCTTAATTAGTATTCATTCAAATATGAGTGCGGCCTAATAAATAAAATAAGAGCATGTATATTTAAAATATTGAATTAAAGCATTGACCTAAAATAACTCATCAATATGTTATTAAGTAAAAGATGTGCCAAAATGTGATGTAAATTGTTGACCCATTTATTAAATGAGAAACTTCATTATGTGAGCAGCCGTATGCCGCAAAATATCTAAACCCCTTACAGCAAATAGACCATAATTCCAGAATTATTCTTCCAACATTCTTTGAAAATGCTTCATTTCTACAGTTCAAATAAGCGCCAATTCTTCAAAATAAACATAATTAAATCAATTATAAACGAATCAAACAATCATTTATAAGTTGATTTAGTCGAATCAACTTCAGAGTTTCTGATCAAATATGTAAAAGCACAGGGAATTCGATCCATAACCATTTCACTATTGCACAATCCTAATCGGCCATGGAAATTCAATCCAGGTGGATCAGGTTCTGTTTCAAACGTATATTGTAGGATGTAAATCGAGTTATCACCAAAGATGTTCTCGCTTTTCATCCTGCAATTCTTGTTTCCAACAGAACAGAATAGGTTTGCCAGGATAGAATTTGCACGGCCAATTGTTCCTGGTCCGTTGTGAAAAGGTTAATAATATAATTGAATTTATAGACTATATAATATTTAAAAGGCGTTTCTAAAATTGTATATCTTCCGTGAGTACCACATATCTACACCAAATTTATTGTCTTGTAAAAGGTTCGCAAATTATTATTTCAATGTAATCAATTACAAAGTGAACAAATGGTTTCAAATTCTTTGTTTTACATTTTTGTATACGCATAAGAGCAAATATGCAAAAAGAGAAAGAGAAATAATCGTTCAAAAATTAAAGCCTCGAGATTTTGACGAATTCCATATTTCGGACTTCCTGAGTCAAATAAATTCATTTTTGAATTATGTCTGCCTATTTGTGAACATGATAATTCAAAAACGCTTTGAGCTAGATGGATGAAATGTGACTTACAGCTTTGTTGATTTCCATCAAAATTTGAATATAATCCATTCAAAGAAAAATCTGTTTATCTGCCAGCAAGCGAATACGATTAACTTCCAAACAGAGAAAAAGGATAAAAGGTAATAACAAGATGCTGCAGACAACGATCTGACAGACAGACGGTCAACAAGGGGTTGACCGTCTGTTGGTCTGTGCTTTCAGAATTATGTAAAGTGATAACTCAAAGGCGATATGACTTAAATATATCAAATTTACTATGGACATTAATTGTAGCTCTGCTTCAATTTTTTTGTTTCAATTCGTTGGGAAAGGCGTGCCTAAAAATCAGTTTCGATTTTCAAATACTATTAACCTCATGCCAGGTATTGATCGTCAAATAACTGGCCCAGGATTACACACAACAAAAGATGCTAAGTTCCCGCTGATGGTTTAATGTTTCGAAACTATTGTACGCCAGTGTCGTGAAAGGCGTTCTCCAGCATAATATTTTTATAAGAGAGTATACGAGAAAGTTTTGAGGGGACCACTCTCGCTGATTTCTTACGCCCTTTGCCAATTTGCATATTTTGCGCCACAACTAATCCGTTACAATCATATCTGAAATATATTTAACAGTTTAACAATCCATCTAGAGGGCACATCTTCTAGTTTGGTTTCAATAATAACCGCATTAAATATAACCTTCTATAAGTATCGCGAGATTTTTTTTCTTCCCTTGTCATTCTTTGAAAGCTTTGTTGGAAAAAGGACAACAAAACCTATGACCCGTTTCTAACAAGGTTAAGTAAAGATTGAGCTCGCAACGTTTGCAGCCGGGGGTTGTCCTCAACTTGAGGTGATTTTAAAGAGGAAAAAAAAAAAAAAAAAAGGTTATTGAGGCCTTTTTGTCATATGAAGGTGAATCTACAAGAGACTCTTTAGAATTGAAGGCAACCCCGCAAACAACTTTTTTCGCTCATTTTAAAATCAAGAAAAATCTTTAACTAGAAGGGGTGCCCCCCCTATAAAAAAAACTTTCTAACTTACTCTCTAATGAAACCGTTGTCCTAGAAAACGGCCTTGCATGTCACTGTCATACAATAACTATGAAGCATCAAACTTTGGCGTGAATTTAGCATTTTTACTTAATCTTTCCTGTCATCCTTCGAGAATTATTTGGCAATGAATCCCTGGAATGCGGTTAATAATATCCTGAAAATCGAATTTGTGTTATAGACACGTTTTTCCAAATTGACTGAAACAAGAATCTGACACGGAACTACAATTGTAATTGCAAATTCCCTTACCAAATTTGATATATTCAAGTAAGTGCGTCTTTGAGTTATCACGCTTGCAGATTTCTGAAAGTGCAAACTGAGCCTGAGATCTCCACGTTTTAATACCTCCCTGAGTTCGGAAAACACATTTTTGGAAAATGTCCGTCTGTCTGTCTGTGACATAGATAACTCAAACCGCTTTGAGATGCACGGCTGAAATTTGATGTGTGGTTTTTACTCCAAATTTGAAAATTCCTATCAAATTTTGAGTAAAATTTGTTCGGAGGAAGTCTGTCTGTCCGGCTGTTAGAATATAAATTGACACGATAATTGCAAAATGAAAACAGCTAGATGAATAAAATTCACTACACAGGTTTAATATCTATAGTATAGACACATTGAGTCAAATTAAACTAAGGTTGGCTGTCTGTCGGTTTGTGCTTCCAGAAATATGTAAACGCGGTCATTCAAAAACGCATTGACTTAAATGTATCAAATATGGTATGTTGAGGAAAGCGTGTCTAAAACACAAATTCGATTTTTGGATACTATTAACGCATACCAGGAATTCATCGCCAAGGATGATTTATCGCCAAGGAGATTCGGTAAAAACTCTAAATTTACACCAAAAAATATTTCATAACTATTGTACACCAATATAGTGCAAGGCATTCTCTGTCATAACAAGTTTATTATAAAGTATGCGAGAAAGTTTGGGTGGACAAATCTCACTGGTTTGAAAAATATACTTAAATATATTTTTAATATTTTATGCGAAAATAAGAATGGTATCAATTTATACATAGTTTCTTTAACTTTAAAGTCGTCAACAAAATGATTATTTTTCGATAAAATGTTTTTAATTTTTTAATAAAAAGTATGACATTTAGATTAATTTTTGATTAAAAAATCTAATTATAATTTCAGAAAACCCTTTTTAGTGAGCACCTATAATCCAAGAAGTAACTACGATTTAAAATTCGGCAGTTCTAAGTTTAATGATCTGTCTGCTCTAAAACAAAGGTTTTGAGCGAAGTTTCCATTGTCTTCAACTGAGGAACTTTCGATGAAATAATTTCCCACTGATTTTTCCTTTTTTTCCTACACATATTTTAAATACCGGAGCTATCTGATTTCGTTGCACAAATTCCAGATGCTTCGATCGCATTCGTAACGTAACTAGTGTCAAAGCATTCTTCAACAAAGAACGTATCCAACTTTGTATCGATTGTGGATGGATAGCCTGCCATGCTAAATGGGCAAATGTATGGTCTTGTAACAGAGACTATATAAAAAGAATGAGGAAACCAAATTCAAACAATTTTATTCAAAAAAATTATCAACAATTTAGAATAATTTAAAAAAATATTCGATATTTTCTCTAAAAATAAGGTTTTTAGCATAGTCATCTATCTAAAAGAATTTTTAAATAAGAATTTTAAGGATAAGATGAAACACGAACGATAACACGTTCCAACATGACGGCACCTCTCCACCTAAGATCTTATCAGAACCTTCTAGGGCCGCGGTGTCCTGGTGGTGTGGTCTCGGCTTCAGAAACGGAGTGTTTCAGATTTCATATCCGATTCCACCGCAGAAGCGTCATGTAAGCCGGTCTGGTACACGTTAAATCCGTCGTGGCCAAACATCCTCCCGCTGGTGTGGTGTGGAAGTTTGGAGAGGTGGGTGCCAATTCAAGTGTCGTCCTCGGCATCTGAATGCTGTTTAAAGTCCGTCCCAAAATAACCCTAGCGTTGCTTTAAAAACGGGACGTTAATATAACTAAAACAAAAACAGAACCAAGTCCTGGGGTATGATGGTTCCGTAGAATGGCCCCCGTGCTCACTTAACTTGATCCCATCGGACTTTTTCTTATGAGAACACATAAAAGGCCAGGTCTATACGACCCCTTATCCAATATTTTTTTAGAATCTTTGACAGCGCATGCTTTATGCTTATATATCCATATAACATCTGGCATGGTGGACAAAGTAATGAGAGAAATTCAGTCTAGAGTGAAATGCGTACTATGGTTAATGAAGTTCATTTCGAGCAATATCAATAAATAAATAATCCTGAAGACAGGAAAGAGTCAGTTTCTTTCTTCAACTTTTTATCACATGACAATTTCCGAAATCGTAATCAAACAATTTTTTTTTCATTCTGCTTTGAATTTCAATGTGTGCAGGGTACAATGTGTTCTCGTACTAAATCGAGAGTGCTCTACATTTTTTTCTCTTATCTTTCACCGTTTACATGATAAGACCGCTAATTCCAAAATTTGTCGGCAGATGGCGTTGTAAGTTGTTTCCTCGATTAGCGCATAGCCTTTTTACTATACCTAGATACCAACTTTATGGACTGAGCTGTTCCCCGTTTAGAAGATAAGAGGAATGCAACGGATATAAGAGGGGATTCTGTATATACATATAGGCAACGTTAGATAAAATTGATTTTGGTTCTAAAATTGATTCTGGTTCTATTGAAATATAAAACGATTCATTAATGCAATTTATATGTAGCATCTGCAAGAGACATCCTTAGAAATTAATAAAATTCAACTATGTTGTTTATTTATTTAATTAATTTAATTTAATTATCCTCAAAGTATTTGAATTAGAGAATAATCTTGATTAGAATTACAACTTACCATTACTAAAAACTTTCATCTTATTGTAGACAAATACGACAAGAGAACAGACACAATTCCTCTAATTTAGCTTCAAAATAATTTATAATAATTAATCTTACATTTAATTCAAGTCAACTGAGTATTAATTAGTTTATTAAAATTCTTCATCCTCTTAATTTTCTTTTCCCAATAGATGACATGTTTTTCTTTTGTTTTTAAAAATTTGCTAGGATATTTATTAAAAAATGTTCTTAGAGATTCTTTTACTGACGTTGAAAAGATTGTTAATATTTGAGTCTATTTTTAATGAGATTCTGGAGATTTAATTGCACAGAAATCTAATTATAGAAAAAAAAATTATTCTTATATTCCATTCTAGACTTTAGTATATAAATCAAAGAACAAGTTGTAACACTAATTTGTTCTAGCATGATCATGGACATATTTAATCAGACTTTAAGGAAGAATACTCTTTTTTTTTTTTTTTTTTTTTTTTTTGACTACTGATAATTTAGTTCGAATTTAACAAAATTCCTAATAATCTAAATCTTTTTTAATACTTATAATATATTCCTATAGCTACAAACATAAATTAATCGAACGCGGCTGCAGTCTGCATATAAATGTCTTATTTGGATAATAACGTATGTAAAATAATGTTAAATAAATTGAAATCACTAAATTTAAGAAAACAAAAAACGTTTTCTTGGTTACTTATTTTTCTTGAACAATGCTTGAAGTGAACAATGCTTCTGTAATATATAATTATATGGAAAGAACTGATTTATAAAACACTGTCCGCACATAAGAAAACGCGAAAAAAAAAACCTATTTTTATTCTTATAAACCCCTTCGAATTCAGTAAAAAAGAAAAAATAATCTGCTTTGACAGTTAAATTCTGAAAAATATTAGATCCTTCATGGTCTTCAGCAGTGGAACTTCTGATGAAATAATCCTCCACATATTCTTCCGTTCCTGTTGTTGTTTCGTATGGCACTTATCATAGACAAGCCGCTGACAAAGTCAATGATTTTAAGCCGAGAATTTTAGCGTCTCTTGTTTCAGTAACGCCATTTAGCTACTCATGAAAAATAAACCCTTTTTATGGGGTGGACTTCATTCGTACATTTAATTCACTCAACCACAGATCATAATTTAGACCTGAATCAGAGAACGATCATCTCAAAACCAGTACCCCCAGTCGTATTATCTCGAGTTGGAGGACTTTATGACCACGACAAACTTATACGTGCACCAGTCACCTTATACACCGAGTCTTCAGACGCCGGGATTTGAACTCACTACCCAAGGGCTGCGAGTCTAACGCCCTACAAACCAGGCTATTCTACACATACTTTAAAGACCTGAGCTACCTGATTTTGTCTTACTAATTCGAGATGCTTCGCATTCATGTGTCTTTTAGCGTAACCAGTGCCAAAGCATTCTTGACAAAGATCGTATTCAACTTTGTATCGATTGCTTTTGGATGGCATGCCACACTAAATGGACGAATGTATAATTTTATAATGGAGACTATATAAAATGAATATAGAAATTTATTTAAAACAAATGCCCAGAAGATTGGCTGTGACGCTATTAGATCTCTAGCCTTTCAATATTTCTGAACTTTACAGTTTAAAAACACAAGTGGAGAGCACGAGTCAAGATGAGAAGCATCAAAAATTTCATGTTGTCTGCACAGAGGATAAAAGGGAGACTCACAAAGCCTAAGCCAATACAAGTGCGCGGACAAACAGTCATGGCCTGTAGTAAGGCTGAAAAGTGTCACAACTGCACTTCTACGAGAATCTGGTACGAACTGTGTATCCTCAAGCAGTGAGGCCGATGGCTTACCTGCAAAGTCACAGAGTGCTCTCTGCTTTATCCTGAGGGCATATCTTCTTTTTATCAGGAATTTAACTGAATGAAATGAAAGGCTTTTTAAAGGTCCCTGGAGGACTCTTGCACCTCTTTTGGCCAAAAAGTCGGCAGCCTCGTTCCTAGGAATCCCGCGGTGAGCTAGGATCCTCTAGAAAGAAACAGAGATTGACGTTGAGAACTCTCTGCACTCCTTTATACGGGTACTATCCGTGTATTGTCTGTTTGCAAGAGATTGAAGAGCAGACATGGAGTCTGACAAAATAACTGCTCTGTAGAATGATAATAGTCTCAATTGAGGCGATATAAATAGCTTCAATTTCGCCAAAATGTAGGAATAAAATTCAAACAAGTTTATAAATAAAAAACATTAAAAATTTAGAATAATTTTAGAATAAGAAGGAATAATTTAGAATCAGAAGAATCAGCAATTCAGATTTGTTTCGGATCTAAAGTGAATAAGCTCGAGTACATGAACAAAAACTCCCTACTGTTCGATCATGAACAATACAGCAAGTAGAAAATATATGATAATGATGTTTTTTTAAGAAGACTGGAAAAAATATTTTGTAAATATATGTATAAAATTGTTCTTTCATACAATGCCATAGTAAGATATGATAAAAGTAAATGTGAAAAATGAATTACTTAAACATTAGATTACCTATGTAATTATTTATTTATACATGCATATTTAAACTAAAAAAATCAATGCATTTTATTCAAACTAATTAAATCTTAAATATCACCCCTCCCCTTCCCTTCTCTTCATTTTTAGGCACTTATTCTTATCGTTAAGTGCTTTTTCACTCAAAGCCGTTGCAGACTAATATTCCCCACAAAATTAATTGATTTTCCTTTAATTACGTGCATTAGTTTTTTTTAATGAGTTATATCTTGAATATTCTACGAATAAATATTTTAAACATTCTTTTATCAAAATATCTTTATCCAAAATCTATTAAAAATTGAGAAACATTTGGAATTATATATATATTTTGTCATAAAAAGTAACTGAAAGAAAAATTGAAGGGGAAAATGGCATTCTCTGATTGCATAGTTATAATGCTGAATATAGAATTTTAAAAATTAGGATACTAATTTATTTAATAAGTTTAGCGTTTTCTTGGATAAACTATTTTAGTAAAAAAGCTTCAATATCCCATTTTTTTCTTTCTGATCAATTTCAAACTGTAATGTTACCATTAGTGAAATATTTATACTTTAATAAATTAAATTGCGAAATACAGATTATTGTTAAATAAACCTAAATACAGATTATTGTTAAATAAACCTAATTTACAATTACACAATTTACTTATTCCAGTGATTTATAATAAATTTACACAATTTGGCTATAGCCAAGCAGCTCTTGTTAGCACGCATATTCAAAAAGAGTGCCGACAGTAGTTTTATTAAATTTATTTAAGCCATTAATCAGATTTTATTCGGAGATGAGATAAGAGATTAGAAATTCTTGATATTTCATTGCCGAAGATGTAACAATTGGGTTAAGATTCTTCTTCGAAATATTCCAAGAAATCTGAATCGGAACCCTACTCGTGTATAATATAAATGCTTCAATTTTCTTAATTCCAAAGATAGGTAATCTTAATAGTAGATGAAAATAAAATAAAAAATTAATTTCTTTTATAAATCATGATATTTTAGCCAAAAAACAAAGAACAATCGGCAAAAATGCAACCTCTTATTCACTTGCCAATTTGTCGGTTACTCTGCCAAAAATTATGCAAATTATAAGCCGAATAAACGAAATTTGAATCAGATATCTGAAAATGTGCGGACTTGAATGTCGATTTTTTTGGCGACCAAATATAGTTGGCAAAATAAATCTTATTCGCAAATCATTTAGTAGTTTATATTGATATATTGCCAAAAGTAACGCAATTTATTAACTGAATGAGCGACCTTTCGAAATCGGCAACTTTGAAGACTTGATGTCGGCTTTTTTTTAAAGTTTAGTTTAGTTTAGTTATATTAACGTCCTGTTTGAAGCAACACTAGGACTATTTTGGGACGGACCTCGTAATTTTGAACCGCGGTCAGATGACGAGGACGACACCTGAGCTAGCACCCCCCTCTCCACACCACACCAACGGGAGAACGTTTGGTCAGGACGGATTTAACGTGCAACAGACCCCCTTACATGACGGTTCTTCGGTGGAATCGGGTCTCGAACATGGAACCCTCCGGTTCCGAAGTCCAGACCTTACCACCAGACCACCGCGGCCTAACTTGATGTCGGCATCTCCGTTGCATTGCATTAGACAACCAATTAAAATGAATAAGTAAACATCTTATTAACTTACCACCTAACATCTTATTGCCACTTATAAGTAACATCTTATCATTATTATCTATCAGCTATTTTGCCGATTTAAACAGTAATTTGGATATTTCCTTGTTATTTATATATTAGCTTTAAAACTAATTTTCTCGCTGACGGGGGGGGGGGGCAAGCGGTTACCAACAGAGGAGGAGAATCGCCCCCTACTAAGGCCACTTCTAAAATGGCAAAAAACACTCAAAATAAGATTTTCGAGCTACGCACACCAAATAACAGCATTTAAATTAGTTCTTTTTCAGGTGCAAAAGTGGTGAAAGAATATCTCAACTCTTTGCTTCTAGAGGTCAACATATGCCTTAGTGAAAAATTTAGAATTTCGCAAAATGATGAATTTTAGCATTTCGGCTCATTCTCAACAGACTGTATGACCAAAATAGTAATGACATTAACTAAGTATACCATCTCCATGATTCTATAGATGGCGCTGTCAAAATCACTCGCATTCTAGGAATAACAGGTTTTTTTTTTTTTTTTAATCATAAAAAGAAAGGGGAAAAAATGGCTGTCGTTCAGAATCATTGAATTGAAAAGACTGATTTAAAACAGATTTTCGTTGGATTTAATTATGAAAAACTTCTAGTATGGTTTTTTTTACCCTCCCCTCAGATCTTTTTTTATATTGAATTGTGTTGGATCTGAAAATAAATGTCTTGTTTGTTTGTTTTTGAACGAGTAAGTTTTGTTTTAAAAGATATTATTATTAAAAAATCAGCTAGAGTCAAATCTCCTTAGTTTTCCTTAGAATTAAAATATCACTGCTTATTATTTTTATTTATTTAAAAATGTTCCAATAAAAACGCATTTAAAAACAATCCAGATATTCTAACATTCAAAGGCTTTTGCTTTATTTACCACACAGCATTCGTCTAAGAAAATAACAGTGCATGATATTTTCATGCAATTATAGAATTATTTTCGTATTCTCTGACCAACTGGAGATACATGTAAAACGCAATGGGAATGGTCTCCCCGAAGTCTGCTCGCATATTCTCTAATGAATATGCTATTTCCTCATCCCCACACATGCATAAAATTGTAAACAGAATACAGCCATGACACCACGAGCGCATAATTTTAATTTTCAGATTTCCGAACATGAGCATTATACATATTATTATGAAGAAAATGAAGTATGCATATTGAATGCTTCATGGAAACCAAAATTTGACATAGAATTAAAGAAGTAAAAAATTCGCACATTAGGTTTCATTTGTCGTTCATGAATTCTCGCGCTTATGTGCATGAAAATGTAGAAACCGGCAGATCGCCAATAGTTTCATGGATTTTGTTCAAAATTTGATAAACCTACACATCAGATACTGAAATTGTGAGCTAAATTTCATAGCATTTTTATGCATATGAAAGTACAGACTGAGAGATGATAAACCATTGCAGAGATTAAAATAAAAATTTGATATTTATAATTTAGGTGCTAAATCCACATACCAAATCTAATTCATCTAGTCTTTTACATTTTATATTTTTAATGAATTTTTGTATTCATACAGTCAGACTTCCAATATTGTATTTTGTTCCAAATTGGATTATTTTTTTAAAAACTATAAATTTGTTATAAAGGTCACATACCAAATTTCATTTGCCTAATTCAAAATGTTTTTGAATTATGTTCAGTGACAGACATTATTCCAACCATCCCATGATTTTCTCGTATAGTCTCTAATAATGTCATTCTAATCTAATTACACTGGACAAAGTTGTGAATATCAGTTTTTTATTTTCCGAGTTGCACAAGAGAGTTTTATGCTTTGCGATATAGAAAAGAAAACAGTACTTATGCATTAATAGGATGGCACTAGCAAACAATAGCTATGAAGTATTTATCATTGAATGAATCCAGTGTGCTACCTTTAACTTATTTTTTTGGAGGAGGAAGGATGATTAATCATTGGATGTATACACAAGTACCAGAAAATCAAATATATATTAGGCTGCCTTTGCCCTATAGAATGTTAGCTACAATTTTAGTAGCAAAATTACTTATTAAATTTGCTTCATTAAAGTGTCATTACATTTTTGAATTAATTCCTTTACATGCATGTGATAGTCCAATAGACCAAAGTGTTGACCGACAGTCAATACTTTGATAGATGCAATTCAAAAAGCAATGCAATTTTTTATCTATACATTGTGTGATGAAAGTGTGAACCAAATTTATTTAACTGAATCCTTAAGCTTTTGAATTACTGCGTTTGTGTATATGCAATTGTAAAGACTAGCAAAGAGTAAAACGATGAATTTGATTTCAAAACTGAGACAGATGCACACTTTATTTCTTAAATATACATGCTTAATTTTATCTATCTAGTTCTTTCCGTTTTACAGTTATTGTGTTACAGAGTCTTCCTCAGAACAAATTATGCTCAAAATTTGATACAATCTATATGTTTTGTCAAAAAAAATTCCTTTTTTTCAGCTCAAAGTGTTCTTAAGTTAGTGTTCACAAATGGGCCTAATTCCAAGAATATGTTTTTCAGACTCAGAAGTCTGAAATGCGGAGATTGGTCAAATTACCTTCACCTTTTTTAAATATTACAATAATTTCACTTTGTATACTTAGCATATGACAAAATAATAAGTCACTAATTTCCATTCTACTTGGTAAATATCTTTAATTTTTCATTTACAACTATTACATTTCTTTCAAATAAAAGACCAAACACATTTGGTATTTTTATTCATTTGTTTATTTTCATTTCTAATATAGAAAATACAACAAGACAAAAATAAGTGCAGTAGGGACAACATTACTACATGATCAAAATATAAATATTTTCATTTTAACACAATTACATTTAAAAACTCGATCATCATCATCGTGAAGTATTCATTTACAAAAGTTTGCTTCTTCACTGAATGAAATACATAATAAAAACACAATAAATCAGATGTAGAATGTTTACAGAATTTCTTTCAATCTATAGTGCTATGATTCAAAACATCTGCAATGCAAAATGTCATAATTAGTACACTGCAAACTAAGCTCATAGAAGCTAGTAACTAAAAAATACGGATAGCAAATTATTGTTCAAAAAATTTTGAATGCAATAAATAATGCAAATTCAAATTAAATTAATAATTATGAAATTTTTAGTACTTAATTCTTTATTAAATATATGACAGTATTTTAAAAAAACTGAATTTGTATATCAAAATCAAACTGAATTTGCATATACAAATCATTATAGAGCCAAAATGGGAGGGGGGGGATCTATATTCTACAACTACTGATAATACAAAACTGAAATTCATAATTAAATATCTGAAACTAAAACTGATGATAGTTAAAATCAGCAGGAATACTCTCTTAAATGTATTTTTAATAAGAATATTATGTATCTTGTCACATAAAATGCTAGGACTTGAGCATGGCCATGAATACCACAATCACTCAAATTTTTATTTTAAAGCTTCAAACATGAATATTTTGTGCTATATTGCATAATGAAGACAACCAAGGGTGCACTTATAAAGACTTTCTTTTGCTAACTGAAACCAAAGTTTCATATAGAACTACAATTCTAGTAATAAGATTATGTACCTAACAAATTTCACTTATTTAACTAGTGATTTTGTTTGGTTCAATTATATTGACGTCCCATTTTAAAGCAACATGAGAACTATATGGGGACGAACTTCGTAATTTTGAACCGGGGTCAGATGATGAGGATGATACCAGGGCTGGCACCCCTACCGCCACCACCAAATTTCCACACCACACCATCGGGAAGACGTTTGGCCCCGACAGATTTAGCGTGTAAAATATTTGACACTTCGATAGAATCAGGTCTCAAACTTGAAACACTCTATTTCCAAAGCTCAGACCTTACTACCAGACCACTGTGGCCCCTAAGTGTGTTTTTGAATAATTGCATATGCATGCGAATGTACATAAAATGAATTTCTTGATAAACTTGGTTCAAAATTTGATATAGTTCTATACTTTGTCCAAACTTTAAGCATCTAGCTCTTTATGTTTTGTAGCTACAGTCATTTGCACACAGATACTCTTGTGAATGGATTTTGTTTAAACTTTTCCAGAAATCTACTAAACTGAAATATACGAAACATATACAAAATTTTATGCGATAATTCAATCTTGCTTAAAGTATTTTCACTTATTGTGTTCATAGACAGACAATTTCAAAAACGTGTTTTCTAGACTCGAGAAGCACTGAAAAGGGGAGATTTATTCAAAATCTTAAGAACTCATCTTTTGATGATTACAGTGCCTTCTCTTTGTCTATTTAGTGTATGAAAAAAGAATAACATTTTTATTTAGAATTTGAATCTGTAAGTACGGTTATTTTTAATTTGCATACAAATGAAAATTCTAACACGAAATGAATGAAATTATAAAACTGAAAACAGCATTGAACAGGAATAGATAGAATAATTATTTTATTAAAGCTCCCAATAACAAAGCTAATTTTAATAGAAAGCATAAGACTGGCTGCTAAAATTTCAAAGCAACAAATTCAAAGATATTCAAAGATGAGATATTTTTATTTCAATTATAATGGAAAATGATTTTAGATTATGTTGGAAGTATTTCAACAGATTTTTTAGAATATGCTCTTTTAAATTCATAAACAATTTTCAACATTTATTCATTTTCATTAAGATCTATTAAAGCATCTAAATCATTTGGGTTAACAATCTTGTTATTTAAAGAAGTGGAATTTAATCATCTTTTAGTATAACATTTTGATATCAATTTAGATTTGTTCAAACAACTATGAAATAATTTTTTCTCACACATAGCAGTTAATAGAAATCATGTGTGTATATTTGAAAAATATATTAATAATATTATGACACTTGTTACCTAAATTGAATTATTTAATTTCTTTTCAACAACTAAATAATACTGAGAAGAGAATTTATTTGTATTTCATAAATAACTTGGTAGCATTAGATGATTTCTCATCAAAATCAAAATAAAAACTAAGTTTTGTTATCAATACTTATGATAATGTGCTTAGGTTTGAACAAAACTATCAGATATCTCGCCTACACCACTGACGACCTGAGGATAGATTACAGCTAATGACAGATACAGAATAAATCTTCAGTATCTGTGATAGATTAAGTTGAAATACAGTTATTTATTTCAAAATTTGCATCATATCTCTTTTGCATGAGTTATATTTTTTAATCCAAACTGCATTGATATCTACAAAGAAATTGTATAATAACTACTCTTTCTCTCCTCTCTTTTATTTTTTAAACTGTATTTGTATATAAATTTGTCATTTTCAATTATACCTTCTGCTGCATCTCAATTTATACTATGTGTATAACTAATATTGTGCAATCAAATAAAGAAGTTCATAAGATCAAAGTTTCATATTTTTGTTATAAGCATGTATCCATAGATAAATACAGAATATGGTAGAGAAAAAAAAAATTGCAGAAAAATAAAACTGTGTGCTATTTTGTTATTCTTTAGTGCATAATAAATCAAAACAAAAAACATACTTACATACAGATACATATGCATTGAACATTCTTATAATATTCTTTTGCCAAAAAAAAGACATTAATCCAAAGAATCATAATCGCTACTACTAGAATCTGATTTCTTATCAGGATGACTACATAAAGATAAAGCAAATACGTAAATTAGAAAAAGTAATAAAAAAATCATAAATATATTTGTCACTAAGTAGTGAGCATATAAAAGATTAATGTGTCCTTTTTCTAAGTATGTATAAAATACTAAGTATGTGGCATTCAAGCTATTACATTCTTTTAAAAGTTAAATAACAATTTTTCAAAATACAGAAAGTTAATAATCATAATAAAGAGCATACTAATAATTTCAGGCATGCAAATATCATTCAGAATTTCTTATAATGATCATAATAAATTAATATCCATTTTAAAATTAGTTATTAAATAAATTATTTAGATAAGCACATTAATATCCATTATCCATTATGACAGCTAAATTAGCACTTTAAGTCAGAAAAATGGTATTAAAAATTTCTAAGGAATATTTTAGAAGATGGAGTAGGGAAGAAAAAAAGAAAGAAAAAAACTAAAGTATATCTAAAAAAATCGTTAAGAAAAATTAATTCAATTTTCCTAACAAATTCAAATTATTATTATAGATTAAGAATTTAATATTATTAATTATAGTAACACATAAAAAAACTGTACACTTACGTGTCATAAGTGGAATTGCTATCTGCACTCTGAAATTCAATTGAATGCACAGGACAATCCATTGAATTAAGACATGGCCGACCATTTATTTCGCTAATAACTCCGCAGCGCTGCAGATATTCAAAATGAAAGCAATGAAATACCACTATATAATTCAGAATATAATATATATAAATATATATGTTTAATACACACATATATATAATAATATATCACTATATAAATTTATTTCTATAAAAATATGAATTAATGTTTTAAAAACCTAAAAATTATACATGTAATGTTTTTGAAGAATTAATATGATAAATTTCACTATATATGAATAAATAATACTGAATAAAAAAAATTACATCATTTTTTTCCATATAATTGTTATATGCATAAATAAATATATAACTCACTCTTGAAAAGTAATCCCCTTGGTCTGCAAAAGAAGATTGAAATGAAATTTACTATTTTTTAGAGAAACATATTAATGTGAAATACAATAATTATCTCTTCAAAATTATAATTTCATTTTTTAAAGGTGAAAAGATATGTCTTAAAATCTTATAAATGCATGCAACTTAAAATAATTTGAAAGATATAGAAATAACTTAGAAATTGCTCTATAAGTATATAAATAGCCTTATAAGATTCCATCAAACTAAACTTGGGAATTATTTGATTAATTAATTTAAAAAACAATCATAATATATTATTGGATCTATAATGGTTAATATACATATGTTAATAGCCTCATTCCTAAAATAATTTGAGTTTAGGCATCTTAGAATATTGAAACACAAGTTTCTCTTTCAAAGATCTTTAAAATAAATCCCTATCCCTTCAATAAAATTGCAATGGTAGCTTGTGATTGTGCGAGTTGATATATTATATTTAAAAAAAAAAGCACCTTATTCTCATAGCTGTTAACTATAAAGAAAATGTACTCTCAGGCACCCTTTGAGGATTCTCAAAGAACTTTACTGTCTCCTAAATTCCTCTGAATGAGTTTCTCTAAAGAATAAAGCTTGTACTACAGGTATTCAATCAATCATACTTAACAATAAAGCAGGGGCGATTTCTCAGTGATATCCAAAGTGCAGTTTTACTGTCACAGTATTTCCTTTCAGTACTGACAGCGTTAATACATCTAGTAAAGCACTAAATATGGGTGTATTATTAAAATTATATAAAAAAAATCAGAGAGACATGCGCCTTAAACAGCCTTGTTATTAAAAAATAATATAAATTAAATGGTAGTTAATGTACTAATAATGGTACAATAAAACTCCTCATTATAATGTCTGAATTAAGAAATTATAACTAACTGTAGCAGTTACATTACTCTATCTTCTCTTGGATAATAGATGGTGATATCTAATTAGGTATGCATCCCATGATGTACTGCAATTGTAAATATAATGAGATGAGATGCTGTTCTGTTAAAAGAGATGTGCGTGTAAATGTCTTGTCTTGTTTGTTTTGTGTGAAATGTGATCATTAAAGATTGAATAAATAAAAACCACAATGGAACACATATTTCATTGTTTACAGAGTTTAATGAGTAATATCTACAATTTCTATACTGCTTTTTCTTCACAAAAATATAGGAATTACATTAAAACCATTCAGAATCTTTAAATTATTGGCCATAAAAGTTATTACTTTAACAATTCTGAAAATAACTACATAGTTAATTAAAAAATTGATTGCACTGAATAGGTAAATGCAAAATAATATTAATTTAATATAGATTATAAAAAACTACTGTAAATGCTTTCTACCCATTACAATGAACAAGAACACCAAAATGAAGTAACTTCCAAAAAAGCAATATGCAAATGTATTGAGGTAATTTAATTTTGGAATACATTATGCCTTTAGTAAGAAGGGGGGGAAGGGGATATCCTGACACAACATCACACAATATATATTTAATGGCAAGTACAATTATATTTTTTGCAATTATATTGTTAAACTGTTATGTAAGTACAATCATATTTGATATTTTGTTATAATAAGAGTGGTGATTTGTTATAATACAGTTATTCCTCATTTTGATTTTTAATTTTTTTTTTATTTATTATATCTGTAAGAAAATATAGTAGATGAATTAGTATTTTCCATGAAAATGCTTCAACTCTCTTCTATCCTCCATCAAATATTATAAAATATATAAATTTTGAATTACATTTTACTAAAGATGCACATTTTATTTTTCGGTGAACAAAGGTATTTAAAGCAGAAGTAAGAAATACTGCAGTCTAAAATTCAAAAATCTTTTTCATAACATAAATCTGAACATTCGGCACATTTAAATTAATCTATGTCAAATGATATGTATAATAATGAATTATTTTTCTTAAATAATGCATTAATAGTTACCTTAAAAATCTCAAGGAAATAAAAATATTAATATTCTAAAACAATTACCTCTTGACATATCATTCATGGGTGGTGAAGCTGTAAATAAAAAAAAATGCTTTAGAAGTTTAAAATTCTGAAGGGGGGAAAAAAAGAAAAGAAAGAAAAAGAAAGAGACATAAAAAAATTTCTAAAATTAATGCAAATGAGAAAATTTT
>JAPMOR010012306.1:178892-218523 GCA_026543865.1 Argiope aurantia | reverse complement strand
GGCTGAAATAATAAATTTCTGCAATTTGTATATGACACTTTGTATATGAGAAAGTAAAAAAGGAGTTATCTGGAGATGGAACGAACACCCACACATAATATATATATTTTATACAATATCTTATATTCTACTTGTTGTATTAACTTTCGATATAATTAAAAACAGGAATAAGAACAGGAATCCATATGCCATATAATCTAGGTAAAATGATGATTTTACATATTTGATTGGGACTTCCTTTTTCCAAATAATGTGACAATAACTATTTTCAAAATATTAAAAGGAATAAACATGCAAGCATTCTAAAACAATTACCTGAAGATGCATGATTCACAGGTGGTGGAGCTATAAGGAAGAAAACTGTTTTAGATGTCTAAAATACATTTTTTTTTTTTAAAAAAAAAGGATGAAATAAGAAAATTTCTGAAATTTGTATAATAACACTTTGTATAAGAGAAAGAAAAAATGAGTTATCTGGAGATGGAACATACATTCACACATAATATATATATTTTCATAAAATAGCTTATATTCAACTATATTATTATTCCACTATCCACTATATTATTATTATATATTAACTTTTGATAGAATTAAAGACAGGAATGAGAATTGAAATCCCCATGCCATATAATCTAGGTTAAATGATAATTTTACACATTTGATTGTGACTTCTTTTTTTCCATATAATGTGACAATAGTCATCATTAAAATATTAAAGGAATAAACATACAAGCATTCTAAAACAATTACCTGAAGATGCAGAATCCTCAAGTGGTAGTTCTGTAAATAAGAAAAAATGTTAGTCTAAAATACAAAAAACAGCAGAGATAAAAAAAATTAATGAAATTAAAACAAATGATAAAACTCTCAATTTCTTATAATGCTTTTGATAGGAATCAAACAGAGCATATCCAAATCATTATTTAACAAATAAAAACTTATTCAGTTTAATTCTGACATAAAATTATAATAACCTGAAAGAAACCATTCATCATAAAAGAATGCCAGTGGGAAGTTCCCTTTGCAAATATAAAATTGTAGACTTCGGGTAAAGTAAGGAATGCCTTGCACAGTATTGGTGAATAACAGTTATGAAACATTGTTCGTTAGCAATAATTTAAAACTTTTATGAAATCAAGCTAGTGGTCATTAGCGATTTTTTGGAGAATATTTATTGGTATTTACCAACAGGTAACTGGCTGTCAAATAAGGGTTTCAGATATATTGTTTCTGGATGACTGACACCACAATCGGACACAAAATTTTAAATTAAACAACAAAATCATACATTAATTTTCATATATTTAAGTAATTGCATTTTGAAATTATGATGTTTAAATACTTATGATGATAGTACAGACTGACAGAAAGTCAATTCCTTGATGAATTTCATACCAATTTGAAAGATGTCTGCAATTCAGATGTTAAATTTATGTACCGAGTATTACCCAACAAGTTCTCTTCCTTTCCTAATTATGATGTTAACCTATTTTTGGACACTTCACAACTTCCACAGAATAAATTTTGCTCAAAATTTGATAAGGCTTTTCAAATTTGATATAACAACCATATAATAAATTTCATCAATGTCTCAAAACTTTTCTTTTTTCAGTTATCTTTGTCACTAACAGGCAGACATTATACAGTATTTCAAACTGAGTGAAGTCCACAAAATGAGAAATTCATCAAAATCTCGAGTTTCAGTTTGACAATTACAATACAAAAAATTAAAGAAACCTATTGATGAAACAGATACAAATATATTCATAAAATCACTGATAAGTAAATTATCATGGGAATAAAAATACAAGCATTCAAAAATAATTACCTGGAGATAGAGGAATTTCAGAACCTTCAAATAAGAAATATGTTTTAAAAATTAAAGTTCAAAATACAGAAAAAATAAATCAAGCTAAATAAATTCTTGAAATTAAAAATCCATGCAGATGAGACAATATTCAATTTCTTACAATGCCATTTGATAAAAACCTGGAAGGGAGATGTAAGGGATAGACATAACAAGTGATTGCCTAGGAACACTTGAACAGGACAGACATAAAAAGTGATTGCCCTATGTGGCATATTTGCTTTAAAAAATCCAATCTGGATAATTTTTTTACAGAAAATTATAATACTATGATGGAAAGTATTCATGATAAAACAATAAAAGGAACGGTTGATGAAACAAATTTTCAAATATTGATTTATATTAGATATGATGCAACAGCTTTCCATAAAACTGAGTAACAGAAATGATAACAGGAGATCCACCAAATGCCAATTAATTAATCCTAAGTGAAATGATAATACTGTTTCAAATTCTGATGGCAAATCTTAAGTGAAATTATAATACTGTTACGAACTTTAAAGGCAAGTTCATGGACTGAATGGATTTAAATAGAAAAGCAGCAAAAAAAAAAAATTATTTACTATTATTTATCTTTATGCTACACAGTCATAATCTTTACGATAAACATAATTAAAAATACTCCAATTTGCATTAACTTTTGATGGTTCAAATTCAAGCAAATTTCAGCTAACTGGGAAAAGAACAAACCATAAAACTGTTTAATTCCTCAGTGAAGTAACAGCTCTCAATACAGTCAAATACTAATATGGAAAAGATCTCTTTATTCGATCAGAGCAAAACCATTACTAACTCTTCCAAGATAATGGCTGCTGCTTTTTATACTCTTGGCAAACTCTAGAGTTTTCTCAAGGCTTGTTAGTGAAGGGAATTATCCATTCGCTAATCATGTAACCAAAGTGGCATATAAAAACTCGCCAAGAAATTTTCTTACAGTTTACAGAGTTTGTAACAAAGCATCCTAATCGAGAAGCAGATAAGTCTTCAGGATATTACAGGACAAATGGCAATAATAAGGCCTCTTTCAGGTTATTAAAAAATTTCTCACATTTTTTTGACCTCAAAAACTTCTGTTTGTTTTTATTTTCCTTCTTTTTACATCATCATATTAAAATCTGATACAAAATCATTCTTTTTTTTTTTATCCATAACATTCTCTGGGTCTTCTTTAAGATTCTTCAAATGCATGCACCTTTTTTCTTAGTGGAGGTACAGACATATCTTAAATGATGCCATAAGCTTCCTCAATTTCTTCTCCCATCCCATCCACGTTATTTTCGGAAATGGACATAATTTTTGCTAGTTGCTTATTTTCATTTTTCAGCTTTACAGAACTGTCTTTTGAACCTTCTCCTGAACCAAAACTATCATCTTCATTAAACCTCTCAAACCCTTAATCAATGTCTCTCCCAGCAGATATGTCAGTAATAAAACCTCTAATCTCAGATCCTTTACGATTACTGTCTTCAGTATCACATCAGATATCTTGGCTTCTTTTTATCATCTTCATCTCCGATTAGAAATAATAACTTGCTTTTCTTACATAAATACAAGGAATTACCCATATTTAGTCTTCCTATCTTCTCAAATAGTTGCTTTATTTCTTCCTGTCCTTTTTTCATTAAAGCAAGAAGTTGATTGAATACTTCTTCCGTCAAAATTCTCATGGTTCTAGCTTTCATCAGCTTCTTCCATGGCTCTAGTATTCATTATTAAATCCCACTTCCGATAACCATTTGTTACAAATCCCAATAACGGGTTTGTGGATTGAATGGACTTAATTAGAAAGGGACAAAGGAGATTTATTTACAACTATTAACAGTTATTATTTACATTAAATACAAGTAAAAATACTTCAATTTCCATTATTATTAATAATTGAAATTTACAGTAACTTCAACTAACTCACTGGCATGGAAAATTGCAAACCAAGACATAAAAAGATTTACTTCCTTAGAGAACTAACAGCTCTTGACATGGTCAAATATTAATATGCAAAACTTCACGTTACTCAATCAGAGCAAAACCCTTACTAACTCTTTAAGATGATGGCTTTTCATGCTCCTCGACAAGGTCTGGAATTTTCTAGAGGTTTGTCAAAGATTCAATTCACACATTTCATCGCCAAATCACCAAATTTAATGACAAAACCTTCACCAAGAAAATTTCTTATTCATAGTTTATAGAGTTCCTAACGATATTACACTTTTAATAATGATTCCTTTTTCTCAAAAAAATGTGCAATATTTATCTTTAAAATCTCAAGGAAATATAAATATTTCTAAAACAATTACCTCCATATTCAGAAATTGGCGAATCTGTAAATAAGAAAAAAATGTTTTAAAATAAATACTAAAAAAAAGAGGAAGAAACATATAAGAGAATTCTTAAAATAACTGCAAATGAGAAAATTCTCAATTTCTTATAATTATTTAATAACAGCCAAAAAGTGCAAATACAAAAAAAAGCATTCGTCCTAATTAATTCATTATTTTTAAAAAATAAGTCTATCCAGGTCAATTCTTACAGAAATTTATAATACATTACGAAAAACTAAGATAATTTCTTATACTAATAATAACAATGAATAAGTGTGTGCATGCATGCATTACAGAACAGGCCATTTGGCTTCGAGATACCAAATTAGACATGTATATCCTTTGGAAAGTGGAAATGTGCACTTGGAGCACTTTTATTGAATTTTTAATTCTAATTTTAATTTAAATATTAAGATAAATTTTGATTTTTTTTTTGTGGCAGCTTCTGAAAATATTATCAGTTTAGATATTTTCCAAATTTAAAAAATATATATCATTTTAATAATATCAATTCAATAATCATGAAAATAGTTTCTATAATTCTAAAAATTTTGGACAGTTTTTTTTTTTGTTAAAATTTTAACAACCATTGATTTTTAACAATTTTTAACAAACCATTTTCACTGTTTCAGGGCAGATTTAATTACAAGATTTTTTTTTTCAAACTATTGAGAACTATGAAAGAAGTGTTCTTTTTAATATCTGTGTAATTTACAAGACAATTAAAAAATGAGTTTTCAATGCTTTAAGAGCCAAACTATTGTATTTGTAATATTATTAGAATGTCATGGGAAATCTCCATTAGAAAAGTTCATGTGTAGAAAAAGCAGAAAATATGAAAGGCTATTAAAAGAATATGGTTTCATTGTTAGACAACTTGATGGAATCATGAACAAGACATTATGTTTAAGTGACTTAACTGCAATTAAATATTACTCCTACATTCAAAGTGAATCAGCAGGTCCATAAAGATTGATAGCAAAAGAATAAAACAAATTATCAATGAAACAGAAATATGTATCTTCATATATTAAACTATAACAATGACTTCTTTTTCTGAAACAATGTACCAATAATTATTTTCAAAATCAAAAGGAAACAAATGCAAAAGTATTTAAAACAATTACCTGGAGTAGACAGATCATCAGGAGATCCTGAATCTGTAAATAAGAAAAATGTTTTAAGAGTTTAAAACACAGAAGAAGAAAAAAACAGGCATAGGAATACTTTATATTCCTAAAATTAATGCAAATGAGAAGACTCTCAATTTCTTATAATGCCATCTAATAAATCTCAAAAAGTAAATACTTGTCTGTTTAGTTCAACATTTAAAAAAAATACTTCAATTCTTACAGAAAATTATAATAATATGGAAAAAAAACCATTCATTATAGAAGAATAAAAGGTTCTATTAATGAAATATGTATGCACAGTTATAAAATAGCATATATAATACTTATTACATTTACTTTGTATAAAATTAAATAACATAAGATATCAACAACACCAATATCTTCAGAAAATCCAAGAAAAGTAACAACTTTTCACAATGAAGTGATAACTTTTTACAAAAACAAAAATTCTATATAACTTAATATTTAACAAATGAACAATTTTATCAATGCATTGAAAAAATATATGTAATGGACAAACAAAAAGCTATTATGGCACTTTAAAAAAAATTTTATTCACAGAAAAGCACAAGTCAGGCATATATACAAGATTTTATTATTTTGCTAACTTTTTTACAAATAATGTTTGCAGCAAAAAAATTAAAAAATACATATGCAGTTCACAGGTAAATACACTAAAGTAATATTCTTTTAAAAAGATCCTTGATATCCTGAGATCCCCCTGATCCCCAATATTCCTGAGTAAAAAGCAACTGAAAGCAATTAATCAGATTCCCAGTGTTAAAACTGGCATCATTGCAGTTAGGCAAGTGAAAAAGAAAAGCTTCTGTGTTTCAACAGCGAGTTTGTGAATTTTTCAAATGGTGTTGTTAACAATTGTGAATAATATGGAAGGTACCATAAGATGATGGAATGTCCAGTCTTTAATAAAATTTTGTTTGCAACATAAAAAGCATAATAATAATTTTGAAAAATACTGGCATGAAGATATGTGTATTAATAATAACGATTCGATTGGTTTTTGTCAGATACAGGAGCAGATGATAATATATTATTTTTATCTTCATTTGAGAGTATAAAATTGTATAAAATATGCAATTTATATGAAACAAATGCTATATTGATATCTTATTGTAATCATAAATTGAAACCTGAGGGTGAGGTAAGTCTTTTAAATTGAACTGATAAGTGCAAAAGTGTCAGAGTGACTTATCATTATGAATGTGGATTCTAAACCAATACTAGGGCTAAAAGCAAATGTAATGTTAAAATTAATTCAGAGAATACACCATGCTGCAGTGTCAGATAAAACAGCAATTTTATTCTAAATATGAAGATGTTTTCATAAAATTAAGTGAATTTGAGGCAACCCTATCATATAATATTGCAAAAAAATATGAACTATGTTATAAATCCTCTAGAAGAATGTCCCAAGCAATCCTAAAGCAGTTAAAAGAAACATTAATTGATTTAGAATGTAAAGGAATGAATAACATTAACTGATTTAGAATATTGCAAGTAAATACACCAACTGACATAGTTTGGTTATTGTAGAAAAATCTAATGGTAAAATACACATATCCTCAGATCCAAAAAATCATAATAAAGTGTATAAATAAAAAGATCCCAGTATACCATCCAGTAATGAAATTATTCAACAGTTAGAGAGTAAAAAATGGTCTTTAATATTAGATTAAAAATAAGGTTTGGGGCAAGTTCCCTTGATGTTAAACATTCTGAACTTTGTATCTTTAATTCTCCATTTGGTAGATATAAATTTTGATTGCCATTTGGGACTGCTTCAGCCCCTGAGGTTTTTAAGAAACAAAACCAAAAAATTGTTGGCGGATATAGAAGGAGAGAAAAATTTATTTTGATGATTAAATAAATACATGAATAACTGAAGAGGGTATAAGAAAGAGCTATAGCTAATAATATAAAATTTAACTCTGAAAAGTTTCAATTTAGAGTAAATGAGGATAAATAGAGTTCATAATTTCTTCAACAGAAATTAAGGTAGATCAATCTCTTGCAAGAGCAATAGAAGAATGAGACAAGCCAATGTGCAAATCATATATAAAAAAACTTCAGGATATGTAAATTTTTTTAACAATATTCGTTCCAATTATTTAAAAAATAACAGCTCCTTTAATATAACTATTAAGTAGTAATGTTGATTTCATTTTGGCATGGAAACAAGATCAGGCTTTTCAATTTCATAAGTTCAGCTCCTGTCCTAAAAGGTTTTAGTGCATACAGTGTCCCTAAAGATGCAAAAAATGATAGCTATACAGTGTGATAGTTCAAAGAATGGGTTGTAAGCATACTTTTTGTAGGAAAGTCAACTTATTCCTTTCACTTCTAGAAGTCTAATTGAAAGTGAAAAAATATTATGCATAAATAGGAAAGGAATTGTTAGCAATTGTTTTTGCATTTAAAAAAATATTACATTTTTATATTTTATAATACGTAAGGTAGTAATCCAAAGTGACCATAAGCCTTCGAACTTAATTACAAGGAAGTCAATATTCAGTAAAATTTCAACACATTTACAGAAAATATTATTAAAATTATTGAAATATGATTTTTCTGCTAAGTATTTGTCATGTAAAGATATATATCTTGATGTTGAACATGATGATTCAAAAGCATTGCATACTATGCATTCAACTGCTAGACATCTCCCAATGAGTGCTTCTAGAATTTATCAATTTTGAAATACACTGAAGAATGATGACTTAAATTTATTTTTGAATTACTTTAAAGAGGGCTAGCCAAAGGAAAACATTTCCCCAAATTTAAGGTTTCCAAAAACAACAAAATGATTTGTATCTTATTAAAGACTTTTTATTTCTAAATAACAAAATAGTGAGCATGTATGTATGTGTGTATGTCATACCTTTCAACATTAGTTACTCAGTCAATGGCACTTCTTACAAATATATCTTATAACTTTTAAATGAGCAGTTCTTGTATATATATATATATATATATATATATATATATATATATATATATATATATATAAATTTATTTATTTTGTGTATTTCAGAAACAGCTCTAACGATTTGGATCAAATTTTATATTGAAATAAGGTTTTGCTTTTTAAGTTAATCTATATAAAGTGCATCTCCTGGAAAAATACAATTTTACGCATATAAAAAAATGGATTTTTTTTAATTAAATACTATAATAAGTATATTCAAGTTCCACTTCAAAGTGTGGGCAGTGCAGTATAGTGGTCATAATAACATGAATGATGCATGTTGCTTGTACTCGGTTTAAGTCGCAGTTTTTGCTTTATTTTTTACTTATGTAATATTTTGGCTTTTTAAGTTAATCTATATAGGTGTCTTTCCTGGAAAAAAGCGATTTTACACACACACATACACAATATATCTAACAAACAATTAAAGCCTTTTCTATCTATCTCATGCTGACAATGTCATACATCACCACCTTATAACTTTTTGTGGTACTTATATTGTTATTCTGAGATGATAACCTACTAATAGCTTAGAAATTTGCGAGATAGCGCTGATGAATATGAGACGAGGTAAGGCTGAAAAATTTTCATATGTAATCAGTATGTGTTTTGAATCTAAATATTTTCAAAAACACAGCCTTACAAAAAAAGAAAAAAACTTGCCGAGCAAAATTTGGTTCTCCAATTATTACATTTAACATAGTATCAACAAATCATTAAAAAACCGAAATTTCTAAAGAATTTTAACCACTAAAATTCTTTCACAATCAGCATTACTGTTACATCTTTTGAAACTTTAAATTAGAAATTTTATTAATTAAATATGATCTAAGTTTTATTTTTTCTTCAATGACTTCTGCTAAGCCTGATAATGATTTAAAAATCATTTAAAATTTTAAAGAATTACCTTTTTAATGGTAATAATTTAATTATCAAGCAAATTATTTCTGAATTTTGCCAATTTTTACAATATATATTTTTGGCTCATTTTTAATAACATTGCTGCACTAATATTCGAACTATTTTCATTATTTTATCAAATATTTGATCACATAAGTTTTTCCATTGTTAAAAGTTACGATTATCCCATTTGTTTCCACACGATAAGTTTTTCCATAGTTAAAAAAACACGATTCATTATACTTTCTGTGCTGTTGCTACTCTCCATGGCCAGACTTAGTCAGACCAAATCCAAAAATCCATTGACAAGAAGAAACTCAAAAACGAGGAAGGGAGAAGAATAAATTTCTCCTCAAAGAAGTCCTAAACAGTCTAGAATATGTTCAGCAGAGGCCTGATGTTGGCAGCATTTCAGGCAAAGAGGGTAAAATTTTTCACTCTGAGAAAAGAAAAGATATTTAAGGTATCACTGGCAAGGCATGACAGACAAGTGTTGGTTTTTCTATCACAAGGAAGAATTAAGGACTGGCCCGGCTTATTGGCTTTATACCAATCATGAGTAGGGGGAACCATCCAATTCTTCTTATTTAGGAATTTCGCATGAGAGAACAGCTCTAAGTATGTGAGCACAGTAGTAGATGAAGTCCCTAGGCTGCTTCCTTTCTTTGCAAGCCTGTCTGCTATTTCGTTACCAAGTAGATCCAGATGAGATGGGATCCACTGGAAATGAATATCATGTTGGAGTGAAATCAGCTTCAACTTCTGAAGAATAGACAAACTTGCTTTATCTCCACCATAGTTCCAATTGTTAAGATGTTCCATTGAGCTGCGGCTATCAGTAAGAATCCAAAGGTTCTTATAATTATTTTCGTGTAAAATGATCTTAAGCCCCTCATCGATTGCTAGAAGTTCGCTTCTAAAAACGGAACAGAAGTCTGGATTTTGTTGGCATAGAGAAAAACTAGACTAAGGAGTTACAATATAGATGCCACTACCTGCAAAACTGTTGATTTTGCTGCCATCAGTCTGCAACTTAATGTCACATTTAGAGATTTTATTAATGACTTCCAAGGCCAATTGTCTAAGGTATTCTGACGCATTTTCCTTTTTATTAATGGGAACAGTGAGGTTGAAATGAAAGTGAACCCTGGTAAGTTCTTCAGTTGATTCATACAGGAGTGAAGAGAATATGGCTCTACATTTTTAGGAATTATATTCTGAGACAAGACTTGACTAAAGGGACTATTTTTCTTGAGTCTCTGGAGGTTAGTTCAATTACTTAGATATTTTGAGGTGTTGTTTTGAATGCCATAATTGGAAAGTTTGTTGTAATATTTGATAAGGTTAGCATGTCTTCTAACATGGTGAGGTTTCAGGTCGTCTTCATAAAGGACAATATCTGAGGGGCAACTTTGTTTCAGACCAGTTATTATACGAGCTGCACCTGTTCAAATTTCTTCAAGTTGGAAACGGAGGTACAGCAATAAATTGGGAATCCATATTCAAGTAAAGGTCTGATGATAGCTAGATAAGTAGTTCTAAGGGTAGTCGCGTCAGCTCTCCAATCTCTACCTACAGTATATTTAAGGATATTTAATCGTTTTCTTGCTTTTGAGACGATGTAATCAAGTGCTTATTACTTGCAAGTTCAGAATCCAAAATAAATCCTAAGTATTTTGGGTGTTTTTCATATGCAAGTTCTTGATTTTCAAGCATCAATTTTGGTTTGTAGTTGTATAAGAATTTTTTGGTTGTGAAAAAGGTGGTAATCGATTTGGCAGGATTAAATTTGAGTTTAAGTTCTACAGCAAAGTCGGACAAGGCCTTCAAAGACTCATTGAGTTTGGACTCTAGGTTTTATATCGAATCCAGAGCTCCAAAGAGCAATGTCATCAGCAAACATAGCAATGCATGTTCCAAAACAGATAACTTTTTTTGTACTTGCTAAAAACAAAGAGAATAGTGCTGGACTAAGCACTGTACCCTGTGGGACACCTTGGCTAAGATGAAAATTGTTTGAAAGTGTCTTATTGAACCTGACCCTAATAAATCTCTGTTGTAGATAATCTGAGATCCATGCCAAAGTATAGCCTCGGATGTTGAAGCTATTATGCAGCTTAATGATTAATTTGTGTTTCCAAACTCTATCGAAGGCTTTTGTAAGATCTAAAAAAGCAGCCACGGTATGATGCGTTGGCTTTTGGTTATGAGCATCTCTGATAGTCTGTGCAAAGTAAAGAGCTTGGTCAATGGTACTGTGGCCCCTTTGAAAGCCATATTGCTCACAAGGCATAAGATTGTTTTGGTTTAGGAAAAATTGTAGTCAAATAAGGATCATTTTCTCCATAACCTTGTTAGTTGTACATGTAAGTGCTATTAGTCTAAAATCCTCAGGGTAGGAAGAATTCTTGTTAGGCTTTTTAACTGGAATAATGATGGCCTTTTTCCATTCCTGTGGTAAGCGTCCTTTCTTCCATGATAAGTTGAAAAGGTCAATAAGTCTTTGTTTTCCCATACTTCCACGGTATTCAAGCAAATGGCCAGAAAGTCCATCTGGTCCAGGAGACTTGTTGAGATCAAGAAAAGTCAATGCGATAAGTAATTCCCTCATGGAAAATTGTTTTGTTAGAGTTGGATCACCCAAATCAGTGCTGCGACAACCATGAACGATATTTCTGGTTTTACTTAAAATGGGTTTGTCTTCATTTGCAAAATGAAGCCTGCCAATCAATTGATAGTGAGCGGCAAGGCCATTGGCCGCTGATTTGTCGTCAGGGAAGATTTGTCCGTTGGTGTTCCTGATTAAATTGCATTCTTTATTTTGAATCTGTTCCTTCCAGATACCCTTGATGATTTTCCAAAGTTTAGTGTTTGGAGTTCTAGGATCAATTTTATTACACAATTCATTCCATCTGGATCTTTTAAGATGAGTATAAGTCAGTTTGATCTCTGCATTAATTTTATTGATAGCAGTTCTGCTATTTTCTACAGGCCCAGAGGCCTCAAGTAGGCTTTTTCTTTTTTCCAAGAGAGGCTCTAGTACAGTGGTATTTTTTGTGTAACAAGGGACATAGCGCTTCACATTACCTCTAGGAATGCATGCCTTGGCATATTTAAGGATAATATTCTTGAAATTATTGCAGTCATTATTAAGATTCCCAGTCATGGGTACTGCTGAAATTTCCTTATCTACGGAATTGCTAAAAGAAGCCCAATTCGCCTTGTTAAGTTCCAGAAGTTTTCTTTGGAATGAAAGGTGTTTTGCTTTTTGTTGAGTTCTATAAGAATTGGTAAGTGGTCACTTCCAATGTTATCTAGTACAGACCAGGAACACTAGGGAACTAATTCTACACTGATCATGGCAATATCCAAGGCCTCAGAGGTGTTATAACTGAAGGAAGAATGAGTGCCATCGTTGAGGATTATAAATTCATTGTCATCCATCATTTGAAGGACATCAATGCCTCTGTCATTATCACTACTACAGATCCAAGCAGTATGTTTTGCATTAAGGTTCCCGATAATGATAGAGTTCTTGACCATAAAGTTGGAAAAACTTGCTGAAAGGTTTTTATGATTAGGAGGGTGATAGACATTAAAGATGTTTGGAGGCTTACCTCTCCACAAGATTTTAATACCCTGAATTTCAAGATCTGAAGTTTGGTCTGCAGGAATGTCAATGCTTTGGTACTTGACGTCCTTTATTAAGAAGGCTACGCCTCTTCAACTCTTTGTAGTTCTGTCTTTTCTAAAGATTTTATATCCTCTATACTTTAAAATTGTAGTTACCTTCAATTTGGTTTCTTGTAAAGCAATTACTTGAACATTATTAAGCTCAGCAAATTTTAATAGTTGATCTAATTTGGCCCTAGTTGCTAATGTAGTTAGACCGTTGATGTTACATTGCAAAATTTTCAATGTCTTCAGAGAAAAAGGAGACTGTGGCTTGCTTATCGGACGAGGCCCTCTGACTAAACCTTGAATGCATCCCTGATTTGATTGTGCGACGGACGATGCAGGATTGAGATAATTTCTCAACCGAGAAGATCAAGAGATGTTTTGTTTTTTGTGAAGTGAAAATCTCAAATTTGCTCTGAAAAAATAACTTTTTTTTTCCAGAATTCCATGGGTTTGTTTTCAATATTTAAAAGCTAACATCCAAAATTTTTTATATCTTTGCTTCACTGATATGTGGTTTTCTTCAGGGGGTTCTTCCTTTCAGATAGATTGGCATGGTAGTAATCACTCACGTTACATATTGTTACAAGTTCATTAGCAATATTTTGAAGAGAAATCATAGGGTTTTTTACAGCTGCTTTAAAAAAGTTCTGTTTAACTCTTGAAATTAATTACTTGGACCATCTGGTCTTAATTTATTTTCAACACAGCCAGTATTTTTATATTTTATCACTATAAACCAATAGCAATAAAGGATGTTTTAATTAATTTTCTGATTTTGCAATAAGACTACCCACTTTTATAGAGATTTATAATATGGTTTCTCATATCCAAAGAAAAGACCTTGCTTTTGGGTGATATTTTATATTAGGTGCCATATAGATATATTTTATGTATCTATGAATTATAAAATAACCTTTACAATACAAAACATTATTAATAACTAAAATTTAATTTGTCTATTGCAAAATTTTATTTAAAAAAATAATACTTACATGCACACACATTGTACTTGTACAAATACTCTTTTTTGCAACAATTTTCTAGTTTCACATTTTTAAAACCTGATTTTTCACTTTAAAATAGATTTTTTTTTTTTAATTTATTCAAAAATAGACACAAAAGTTTTGACTATGAGTTGATGCAGTTCGAATAAATGTTAATATTCCAACAAAACTGAAGGAAAAAAAAATGATGAACAAATAATAATTTTTCTTATAGCATACATACAAATATAGATAAATTATTCCCATACACAAGCTTTAAATACTGTATATAAAAACAGATGCCCTACAATTTTTTTTATGTATTTTGAATATTTATCAAAAATAAGCTAAAAAGAAAAATATTCAGTTATACAACCTGCAATCTATTATACATCTGTATTTAAATAATTTCAAAGCATGAAGGGTATTTTGAAAAATAATTTTGATAATATACTAGCCAGATATTAAAGTTTTAAACACATATTTTAATAAAAATCATATTCAAAGTCAAAACATATTTTCAAACATGAAAACATATTTCACCTATTCAAATTTTATTTGAATATATTTATGGTTAAAATAGATTATATTAGCTACTTCAATTATGCTTAAAATATGCTACATAGTTTATAGCAAGTTTATAGTTTATAGCGTTCTGATCCACAGACACAACAAACTTTCCTTTTAAAAAAATGTAAAAGGAAAGAAACAAAGAAATTATAAATACTTACCTTCTGCTGATCTTCTGACAGAGTCTACAATTGTATCTACATTTTAAAAAAAATGAGTTTGTTTAAAAAAAAGAAGAAAAAATCAATGAGAAAATATTAATTTACTAAAATCAATTGTACAAATATTTTACAATGGAAATACCTTTCAAATTAACCAAAAGAAGTAGTTGATGGATCAGAAATAGAAATTATTTTAATTATTCACACTGAAATTATAAATACTTATATTTTTTTATATATTAATCATCCATGACTACAAGCAATATTATTGGTAATTAGCAGATACCCAGAGCATTGCTGCCACAGAAGAAATAATATTGTTTATTTCTTATTATTGTTAATGAAAGTATTGTTTAATTAGGAAAGATAAAGAGAATAATATTTATATTCTTGTTGACAATGAATTGAAACTGAATGGTATATGAGAGAGAAGTAAAAATAATATTTAGTCTATTCTTTATACTTGAAATGTAATAGTTCTACTATGCCAATGACCTTCCAGCAATTGCCAAACAATAAATTGGCAACATTTTACCGCAATCGATTGAATGGCGGGACAGAGCATAAAATATGAACAAACATTCATCTTTATATATTAAATATAATATTATAACTACATACTATGCCTATAACCTTCTCACAAGTGCAAGCTATAAATTGACAAAGTTTTATCACAATCTGTTGAACTGTACAGAAGCACATAAAATGTGAACAAATTACCTCTACAAAAATTCATATAATTGCAAAAATATATACCAAATTATTATACATTAAAATTTTAAACATGCTTTATTTTAACCATAAATATATTCAAATTTTTTTTGAATATGTTTATAATTAAAATAAATGGCATTAGCTATATTAATTATGGTTAAAAAATATGACACAGCCTTTATCCTGCAATATTAGCTATCTGTTTCATAGACACAACAAACTTTTCTATTAAAAAAAATTGCAAAAAAAGGCAGAAAGAAACAAAGAAATTATAAATACTTACCATTTGCTGATCTCCTGATAAAGCTTCCCATCATCTCTACATTAAGAGTTTTTTTAAAGGAAAAAAAAAATTAAAGAAAGAATATTAATTTACAAAAAATTTTGTAAAAATATTTTACAATGGAAATATGTTTTGAATTAATCATCAGAAATATCTATAATTTTTATAGTTTCAGTTATTTTAAATATTCACATTAAAATTATAAATGCCAGTATTTTTTAACAAATTATCAATAACATCAATTGATAATAAGCTAGTAATCAATTACCTCTCCAAAAATTCATATATTGAAATTGCAAAAATATATAACATAAATTATTACACACATTAAAATTTTAAACACATGGTTTATTTTAACCAAAAACATATTCAAATTTCATTTGAATATGTTTATAATTAAAATAAATGGTGTTAGTTATTTTAATTATGGTTAAAATATATGACACAGCTGTTATTCTGCAATATCAGCTTTCTGCTAAATAGACACAACAAACTTTCCTATTTAAAAAAATACAAAAAAAGGGGGAAAAAACAAAAAACAAAATTATAAATATTTACCTTCTGCTGATCTTCTGGCAAAGCTTCCAATTATCTCTACGTTAAAAAAAATAAGTACGATTATAAGCTAGTAATCAATTACCCCTCCAGAAATTCATGTATTAAAAATTGCAAATATGTATATATAACATAAATTAGTAAAGTTACTAAAATAAATATAAATACATTTATTCTATTATTTATATAAATAAATTTATATTCTATTATTATTCATATACATTATTATTTTCTATATAAATATATTCAGATTTCATCTGAATATGTTTATAATTAAAATAAACCGCATTATCGATTTTTATTATGGCTAAAATCTTTAACACAGCTTTTATCCTGTAATATCAGCTCTCTGATCTATAGATACAACAATCTTTCTTGTTAAAAAAAATGTAAACAGAAAGGGAAAGAAACAAAGAAACTATAAATACTTACCTTCTGCTGATCTTCTGACAGAGTCTACAATTATAGCTACATTAAAAAAAAAAGAGTTGTTTAAAAAAAGAAAAAAACAAACAAAGAGAGAACATTAATTTACTAAAATCGGTTGTACAAACATTTTATAATAGATTTATTTTTTATAGATTCAAATAGTTTAAATACTCATATTAAAATAATAAATATATGTATTTTTAACATATTAATTATCAACTAGAATTGCTATTAATAATAAGCTAGTAATCAATTACCTTTCTTGAAATTCATGTATTAAAAATTGTAAATAAAAAATAAAAAAAATTCATTAATTCTATATGATTAGCAGCTATTTATCACTTTGAATGCCTTGGGGCGGGGGTACTGATGACCAGCAGGTCAAAATAAATAACATTGTAAGTCTTTCAGTGTGGCAATTAATGTGTTAAATGGTATTTTCTATTGATAATACAAATTAAAAAATTAAAATAACCTCAATTATGTCAAATTTAACAATTCATTAAATATCAATAACAATTTCAGAAATGTAACACACATTGTTTTAAAGTAATAGTAATAATAATTTAAAATTACACAAAAAATATCAGAAATTAAAAGCGTAATAAATAAAATAAATAAAAATTATCAGCGTACAGATGAAAAAAAGTCTTCAAAAAATAGCTTCCATGGGCTGTCAAATAAACTTTAATATCTGGTTGGATAGCCTTTATATCTAAGAACCTCTGTCAATCATTTAGACATAGATTGACTAGCCTGGTAATTTCCTCAGATGAGATAATATTCCATTCCATCATAATCACTCTTTTCAGCATATCTGTCGATATGTTGTCAAATCTTACATTCCAATAAGTCTCATAAATGTCCCTGGGATTTAAGTCTAGCGATTGTGGAGGAGTATGCAAATGATTTTTGATACTGTACATCATCTAGAGCTTTACGTTGTGGGCAGTGTGTTCTGGATCATTTACTTCCTGAAACCAAAAGTCATCGCCAAGGTTCAAATCTTATGCACTCTGTTTCAAAATCTCTTTTAATGTATTCAGACATGCAATATGATCTAATGTAGAGTCTATAAAAGTTAATCAACCTGCAGTATTTGCTATCATGTGCCCCCAAATCATTACACCATCTCACTGTGTTTAACTATAGGCACAAGATATTGTTCTCAAAAGCCATGCCTTGTTTTCTACACACCAGTTTAAGCATATTGATACTGAAGAATATTACTTTTTCTAAAAACTTGGAAGGTTTATTTACTTACTCATTGGCAAAATTTAAATGTAAAATTTTTGCTAACTGAAAACTGAAATGTGTGGCTTTCTACGAGCTGCACGGCATAATAACCACACATTTCAGTTTTCCACGGCATGATAGTCAGCCTTTTTCAGTATTTTCCATATAGTGAAGAGATTTTTTAAATGTTTCTCTAATATCAATTACTATTTATGATGCAGCAATCTTTGGATTTAAATGTATGGATTTCAGGATATATTTCTTTTCTCATAAAGTCAGCTTAAATGGATGGCCGCTATGTGGCTTTAAGATAACAGGTTTCAATGACTTGTAATTATTGATCACTCTTTGGATAGAAGAATGAGTTCTTCCAATTATCTTGCTCATTACTCGAAGATTTTTTCCTTCATTCCTTAGTCTTAAGATCATTCTCTTTTCATCCAGAGAAGTCTCTTTTTCCTTCATAATCTATTTTAAGTCAAACAAAATACATACTATCCTTTAAAAATTTTCAAAATGCAATATTAAATTTACTTAACAAAACTAAATACTTGTTTGGTGTTTAACGTATCAACAAAACAAAGGAGGCAAAAAAAATGGGAATTAGTTTGTAAATATCCTTTTAATTTGTACCTGTGTGCAAATTTTTTTGGTAACTTTTTGAGCAATTTTAAATTATTATTATCACTTAAAAACAATGTGCGTTATATTTCTGAAATAGTAATTGATATTTAATGAATTATTCAAGAAATGCTTTAGATAAAAATTAAATAAATATTGTCACTATAATGTACTTTTATTCTCTGTAGAATGTCTACTGCACATTTGTATGCAACATTTTCTGGCAAGTGTATATAAACAATTAATAATTTTCGTCAACATAAAAAAAATCCAATTCAAAATTTCTTTTTTAATGTATGAAAATATAAATTTAAACACTTAAATGAGACATCACATGGATACTTGATTTTAGTACTTCTTGTAAAATAATGGAGCAAAATGAAATATAATATAGATCAAGAAATCTAAAAATATGATTTTGCATTATTTCCTAATATAATATTTCAAATATAATATTAAAATAATACTACAATGCATTAATAATGTTAGTATATTATTTATTTAAATTTATAAATAAATATTAATTTAATATTTAATACATTAATGTTTTTAGTATATCAAAAATATTAATGTGTTAAAAAATAATTAATACCAATACTTACGATCAACATCATTAACATTTTCTCTATTTGCATCACTATCATCTTCTGCATCCGCATATTCTTCTTCTTCATCATCAGTATATTCTTCTTCTTCATCTCCATCAGTAGATTCTTCTTCACCATCAGTAGATTCTTCTTCACCATCATCATCTCTATCATCAGCAGCAGCATCTCCATCAGCATATTCTTCTTCTTCTTCTTCTAGATCAGGAATGTCTTCATGAATATTATAATCCTCATAATCACTATTGCTTTCATCATCTGTACCATTTTCTTGAATACCATGTTCAGCAATATCATTCCTATTAGTGCCATTAATATCATTCCCAAAAATATCATTTCTACCAAAACCAATCCTATCATTCCTAGCAATACCATTCATAGTTATACGACTCAAAGCAACATGATTCAGAGCCATACGATTCAAAACAATACGATTCATAGCTATACGATTCATAATCATACGATTCATAGAAATGCGATTCAAAGCAGTGCGATCCATTTCACTGCGATTCGTAGCAACATTAGTCTCAGTAGTGCGATTCGTAGCAGAACCATTCGTAGCAAGGTCGTTCTCAGAAACACCATTCTCCATGCGATGCACAGCAAAACGATTCCGAGCAATACTATTCACAGCGGCAGCAGCAGCAACTGCAGCAAAACCATTCACAACAACACCATTTTCAGCAACACCATTTTCAACAATATTACTCCTATTGATATCATTCTCTTCATCATTTTCCCTTCTGCGAATATTCCAATCAAAACTAAAAAGAAAAAGAAAGATGCACTTCATTACAATGATGTAAAAAAAAATTCAAAAAATAATAACTAATACACAGAATATGACTTATGAATAAGAAAAAAAACTAAATAAAATGAATATTTCAAAATGAATTTATGTAATTAATTAGCAATTATTAGCAATAGAATTAAGAGCATTATTTTTTAATTATTGAAATTCTGAAAATAGCATCTAATGCAACAACAGAAAACTCCACATTATATGTGTGCCCAAACTAATCTGTTACTTCTATAATCATTAAATGTGGCACATAGGCAGTCATAATGATAACTCAATGCACCTTGTAATACGACTTTTAAAATTTCTTGTAGAAAACTTTTATTTGATGTTTTGTATTGTCTTGGATGATTCTCAATATGCAATCTAAAGTACTGTTTCTAATGAATATTAAAAACGGAAAATCAACGAAACATTAAAAAGAGCAGAAGAAACATTCTAAAGAATTTGGTCTGGAGGAAAAGGAGAATCACTAACATCTTTCAAAATCGCCAACCAGATGCATTCTTGTGCAGAAATCTAAAACCAGCATGAATATCACAACTAGTGTGACAAAAAGCACTAAAAAAAATCGTGCCAAATAAGTGGCTAATTCTTCACAATAACTATTTTTTTGGACTTCTGATGCAATTTACTGAATTTTGAGAAATATTCAAAAATTAGATATGTTTCCTAATAGTTTTTAAGAATTGAAACTAAACTTTGCTATCCAACATCCTTAAAATCATTATCTTCTCACATTTGAGGTGATTATTTTAACACTTTTCACTAATTTAAAATAAAAACAATCACAATAACTTTTATCATTACTTTTTAATTAATTGTTTTCCTAATGAATTAAAAATATTTTCTTTGCTGACCCAAAGCAGAAATGTGGAGTTGCGGGGTAAAACTTTTACTTCCTCATCAATTCAAAAAAGAGCCAAATAAAGATATCTATCAAGAATCATGGAAATTGTTTTTATATAATTTAAATTTTAATATCATTTACAACATCTCATGAAACTATCTAATTTCATTGTCTTTATTTTTTTTTATTTAATGTCTTTACAGCATTTGTTTTGTTTTGTTTTTTGTTTTCAGTTATTTGTTTCAATGCTTATCTGTAGTCCATCATATGATGCATAACCTGTAAAATCGTCTTTCGACAATATTTTCATAGTTTTATTTTATATTATTGTGGTTATGATTTTGTTGAGATTCATCATATCTTTGATAATGCTGTATTGTTTCTGTTAATTCTGATATAAAAACCTCACAATTTCTAGTACATTTTAATCAGTAAAACATTTAATAAGAATTTAAAGATAAACAATTTATGATGTTTGACTCTGCAAAGACTGCATTAAATCATTAAAACTGAAGAATATCTTTAAATCTTTTCTGAATCCCTTAACAATGAAAGAAAAGATTCTTCAATATCACACAACAATTTGTATGATAGAAAATCCTAATTATCATTAACTAAAAAATATATTACCATACTTTATAAAGACTTTTACTATAAAGTTATTATAAAAGGTTTTTGGTATTCCGAATAAATCCTTTATGAGAACAATAATTGAAAATATTTTAGATGATATCAATTCTTGAGAACTATTCAAAGCAAATGATTTATTTTCATAAGTTGAAAATATTAAAGATCTTTTTTCTCATATTTTTAATACTTCCTAATTGAACATAGCCTACTACAAAAAGAAAATATTAACAATCATTAATTCTTAATTCTTCAGGAAACAATACAAAAAAATATAAATTGTTAATGGTTCGTTTCTAAAGTAGTCGATTCATATTTCTATAAGAATTACCTAGAAGTCTAATAAAAAGCATCTTCAACTATGTTGAAAAACTGCAACATGAATACTTCAAAAGTTACTTTAAAAAAGAGAACTAATCCTGGATAACAAGAATTACGTTTTTTTAATTGATTAAATAAAACACTACCAAGTAATACATTATTTCAGTGAGTGTTTTAAAACTATTACGTCTATTACTAAATGTATCACTATTAAATCCATTACTCAATTAAAAACAGAATTTAAGGAATCTAAAATATATATATGAAGTATAAAAAAATGAGTTTTAAAAAAATGAGGTATAAATGTTATATCAAAATGTTGCAAACTAAATTCTGCAATCATTAAAAGTATATTTTTATGCACAATTAACTATCATAAAATTATTATAGGTTATTTTAAAAAATACCAAGAAAGTGTTTTAAGAATTTCTATCAAACCTAAAACTGTTAAGGCAATTAAAATTACTTGAATAGAAAAAAATGTTAGCAAATACTGTAAACACACAACTTACGAGTTCTCATTTATCCTTCTGCACAAGTTCATATGTCTCACCAAAGTATGAGCAGCCTTCCTTTGATAGCAGAATGGACAAGTTGACATTGGTATCTCATTATTAAGATCATTGAAAAATATATCCCTTTCCTCTTCTGGCATAACAACCATACTCCTATAACGTTCTATGAGAGGAAAAAAAAGTTAGTCAAAAAGTTATTTAAAAGGAAGAAAAAACAGACAAATACAGAAATAATAATTAAAAAAAGAAAAATATTAAAATAATTTATTAAAAAGCAGAAACGTTTCTTTAGACAATAGATACTCAAGTTGCACAGATTTACTACCTTGAAAAAATATAAAATATATATATAATTCATTCTATAAATAAATGCATATATTCTAAAACATATTTTTTAACAATTTAACTAATTACTAAGAAATAATAAAGGATTTACAGATTCATTTCATAAAGTTAGTGTTCCTTTGATTTCTCAACATCTTTTTAAAAGTTCACATTGTTATTGGGAGAAATGGGCATTTAATTTCTGGAAATAGCTGTATTAATACTTTTTTAATTTATCATTATTGTTGTTGTTGTAATTATTATTATTCTCCTAAGGTTAAGTGTGATTAGTAAGATATTTTGATGCAGACAATAACATTTCATTTTACCTTTAAAATGCTAAAATGAAGTAAGCATGTAAATAAATGGAAGAGATGAACCATTTGAAGAAAGATAACGGCTCATACAATGTCCAGTTAACATTTACTGTGAATAAAATTCCCTCAATAAAAATTTGAGATTTTTTTCTTTCTACTTTTTATCAATGTTCAGGGGCAATTCATGACTTAAGATAATGACTGATAGAATTAACCCATTAATAACAATAAACAAAATGGGTAAAATTAATTATAATTTTATAGCATCAAGAAGAAAAAAAAACACTAGCCTTAAGGCTACCTATAAAAAAACTTTGTACTTCAAAACTAACAAAAAAAATCATTAAGTATTGCTTATTGTCAATTATTTCTTAAGAATACATTTATATAGTATTTGTAAAATATTTTTTTTTTAAGATTGTTGAATGACACTGAATGCTAGATTTCAAATTAACAAATGCTTGATTTGCATCAAACTTCTACTAGAGGATTTTATTCACCACATTCATCACTTTTGGAACTATTAGCATTTAATGCTTGGTCTCTTATTAATCTATTTTTCCTTTCTAATTCAGTTGAAGGGCCATGCTAGGGAAGAAGGTGTTTATGACTATTGGGCAGTTTCCAAGCCAAACCTCACAGCATATTATCTATTTAAATCAATTCAGAACACTCTATTCGGGATAAAATATGAGCCCCATCCCATAAGGAAAAAGGCTTCAAGATAATATGCTTGAAAATAAAGTGAAATATTCCCCAAACATCCATTGTTAATGCTGAAAATGAAGAGGATTGGCCAATTCTCTATTTTAAATCTAATAATATTAAATAATATACTGATCATCTAAACAACAATTTTGGAGTACATTTGAAAACTTAATTTAAAACTTAATTAAATTAAATTTAGAACTTAAATTTTTGAAGTTTTTACATTATGTTTTCAAAAACATTTAGCATTAGCATTTATTTATTTATTTATTTATTTTTTTACATTAGGCATTCTTTATTCATACTATGAAAAAGAATTTGGGATAAATATACATTCTAAAAACATCCTTATTCTGCAACTTATTTTTTAGTAATCTTTTAAATTATTATAGCTCTTAAAATTTTGTCAAATCACAGTAATACAGCATATATTATATTTTCAAAATTTTAATGTAATGAAAACAATCTTTTGCCAATCAAAGATAATAAACCATATATAACATACATCCATAGCTGGCTTCAATTGCCATTTTTTGTTACTAGTCAATTCCCATTCCTTAAATGCAGAAAATTTCACAAAAATACTATGTGCATATTTCTCTTTTCATAAATTGTTTACATATATATTAATGAAAAGCATTAAAATGATCTCTCAGGATGAAGAAGATGCTAGAAATTTAAAATGACTTGCTCCCTCTATACATTTATCAGAAAATTATCTTGTGCATTGGCTGAAAATTTAATAAAATAATTTACTTTTATATTATTACAATAACCTTAATGTTGATAGCCTTAGTGCTTTGATTAGACTAGCATATTTCCAGATAACTGTGTCGTAATTATTTCAATTTCAAAATCACATTTTAACTTTTAGATAAAATTAATAGGTTAAAAAAACAAGTAAATGCATTTATTAATTAGTAAATCTATTTCCTAATTTTTTCAATATTTGGTGAACTAAAAATATTTCATTTTATTTCTTTGTTTTTCAATTCCTGTGTGTTTGACAGCTGAAGTGGCAAACTGCAATGACATACAGTGCAGTCTGGAAATTAACACACGAAAAACAAGTGTATTCCTTACTCTGTATTAATTAACCTTTTCATTACTGCCAGCTGGCAGTTTAAATTCTATACTGGTAGACCGTTTTTTAAATGGCATGCAAAATGTAAAACCAGTTACCACCAAGGATGTCAATGATTTACATCCTACTCCCCTTGTTAGTAAGAGCCTGTATAAAATTAACATGGCCTGTTGGACTGGGTAAAAAGTGAAAGGGTTAAATAAACTCGTGTATTTAATCATATAAAAATAATGAATATTTAATACTATGTATAATAAGTATGTAATTTATATTATTAATGATTGATACTTTTATATAAGAATTTAAATTTTCCTGGACACAAGATTAAAACTTTAAAATTAAATTATTCAGGAAAAACCATTGGAAAGGCAGTTCAATTAGTATGTGTACATCGATAACTTGAAAAATGTCCTAATCTCACAAGCAGTCACATCCATTTATTTTTTAGTTCATAAGTAGATAATTCAAGTAAAATTTATATTTAATGAAAATTCTATAGATGAAATATTTATAATATTCCAGGGATTTTATTAAAAATAAAAACATTTAATTTAGTCACGATCAGTTCAAGTAAATTTGCAAATCTTAAAAACCATTAAATAAAAATAATTAGGTAACTGGAGGATTCAGACAAAGAAATGAAGTAAAAGTGTTGAAATTCTTACTTATAGCTAATAGATCTGAATAATTGAGCTGAATTTTATATTGGTCAAATAATCAATATTATTTGACCAATATAAAATTATAACAAAACAACTATAACTAAAAACAAGTATAACTAAATTATAAAAATTGCCATAATCTATCTTAGCAATCTTTAAAAACTACAATTCAGGTACAATTCTTATATATAAAAATTATTTTCTAAAAGTTAAGTTCAGAAATCATCATAACAAGTAGATTTAGATAAATTTCATGTAAAAGATAATTAAATGTTGAATTACAATTCCATTTAACTAAATTACATAGAGAAGATAATCTTACAGAAAGAAATATTATAAAATTAGTTATGCTTACCCATTTGTTGCTCACTTTTCAGAGACAAGGCAAGGATAAAAAGTAAAAGAAAAAAGAAAAATATTACTTATAAAATCCAGAAAATATACAAATAATATAACATTTTATCAATTACAAATTAAAACAAAACAGAAGTCTTGTTAATAAAATTATTATAATCTTTAAAAAAAAACTATCAACCATTAAAAATGTTTTCAGATAAGATTAGTGTTAAAAAAAGGAATTCAGAGTAAAATTTTAATTTAAACAGCTCAGCTGAATAAAATAAATCATTCCAGTTTGTCAGCTTAGATATTAAAGTATCAATATTTCATAAAATAATATTTATATATGTTTCTTGAAAATCAAACTTATAAAAAAAAAGAGTCTTTATATTTTTCATTAAAACAGTAATCTACTCCGTGTATTAATAACAATGCATCTAATCTAAATCATTTGCATTAGATAACAATACTTACTTAACCATATAGTCATGAATTGGATAATAGCCTAGTTTCAAAGCTCGATGGCTTTCAAAACATACACTCTCTATCATAAAATCCATAATCTCCTCCAGAATACTTTCATAAGCCCTCTAAAAATGAAACAGAAAGATTAAAGAGAAGTAAAGAAAACAATACCCAATTCATAATCCTATTATAAAAAGATTATAAAACCTTACAAACTACAAAATAGTCTTCTTTGAGATTTTATATAATAACATATAATAAATTAAATTATAAATTATTTGAACTCTGATACTGAAAATTTACTGAATTTAAATATTTAACACTACTTACCTTTCACAATCAGCTTGTTGTGAAAGGCAACATTTACCCCAGAGATATTGATTATATTTCATTTCAGTTAAATTATTTAGATAAAATTTCATACCCACAATACTATAAAGTTACCAGACATTAAAGATGTATTACTTTAACTGCCCTGCAAATGCTCTCCTCATGGTATACATGAAACTTTCTAATGGTAACTAGTCCCATGACATCATGGCACTATTCAAAATGTAAAAGTGTGGTTCATATATCTTATAAATTTTGTGATATTGTAACTTTTTTTAATTCATTTCTTAAATTAAATTCTTAATTTACTAGATTATAATGAATTAAAGACTAAACATTGTGCTCAATATAAGCTACAAAAAATTCAAACATTACTTTTCACATTAAAGTATCCACTAAGCAATGCTTTAAATGCCAAAAAAGAAAAGGTTTTGGTAATCCTCTAAGTAGCTAAAATAGTTTAAAAATACTAAATAGTTAAAAAAGGAAGAATAGAGGTCTCTAATATAATATCTCTACAAGTTAGCAAAAACAACTTTTTTTTTTTATGATTTCTCCAACATTTTTACTTACAATACTTTTAAAGTTTATGTCTTTTAATCTTCAGTTTCTTCACTTTATTGATATAATAACTGAGTAATTTTAAATATGATTTATTTGTATCTGTATTAATAATGAGATTATTACAGAAAATAATGCTAGGATTTAAGATTTTTCTGATTTCTAAATCATCAGATAATTTTGTTGTTAAGATGCAAATGGCACTAATAAATAAATGCTTAATAATTTCAATAATATTAAAACTGACCTCAAATTTAATGATTTCTCAGTATAAAAATTTTACAAGATTTAAGCCAATGTTACATACCTTGGCAATGATTCACTAGAATAGATTACTAAACTGAAGTTATCAAAACTGCTATAAACCAATGACAGATAGCTTCAGTAGCATTAATATAATTAATAATGAATAAATATAAAATATTCATAAATAAAGTCATAATATTTATTGTTAAAAATTTTAATAAACTTACTTAATGCTTATGTAAATTTCAAAAAATGAAATATTTAAATGTGTTTAATTAACAAAAATAACAGGATATTCAAGAGACCAGGCAAAAATTCAAACCACTGCCAAATTTGAATTAAAAAAATGCTCAAATTAGCAAAAGCCCAAAGTAATAAGAATTTAAATCACTTCTATTAAAGTAAGTTTAATGACCACTAATGCATAAGTAGCAGTATTCTTTTCCAGCCTTTATCAGTATAGTTCCTATATAGAAAAAGCAAATGGGGACTTTTCACATTCCTTCAATGAGCTTTGTTAAAAGTTCAGAATATCAGTACAATTGAAATTCAAAAGTTTTTATGATGCTAAAAACCAATCTAGCATGCAAGATATCTACCTTTATCTAGTTTATTAATGATAAATATAAGATATAAAGATAGATACTCATAAGCATTTCCAGGGTAATAAAGAAAAGGAAATAACATTATGAATTGTTTCAGAGATTTAATTTCCAAATTTCTGAATATAGTTATCAAAATCAAGGAAAAAAAAATCCATAAAAATCAGTGCCAAATATATTTTTTTAGTATTAAATTCATTAAAAAAATGCAGAAAGATTGAAAAATTTATTCAATTTATCAAAAATGTTTAATGTCTTTTTTTGCATCTTTTGTGAATAATAAATGCACATGAAATCCAGAGAATGCGAATTTTTAACACAAAAAATAAATAGATATTTCACAATAAGGCTAATACTTTATTATCATTTTTTTTGACAAGGAATAGATTGTTTATTTTAGTGATATGAAAATATCATAATTCTTAAGAATTCTGAAACAGTTTGTGATTTGCATAATGTAATGACTGATATGTCACAACAATAATTTAAAAAACGAATACTTCAAAATCTCATTAATAAAGACATTTCAATGGTTCAATGTAATTCACTGAACTAATAATCACTACAAAAAAAATCTTTCTTAATAAAGTTGGAAAAGAAAGAAATTAATTTATTCAAATATGTATTGCAAAGAAAAAGTTAAAAAGGGCAGATTTTTAAGCATTATTCAAATGGCTATAATTTATACTAGAAGCTACATAACTGAAACTTGTGTTAATATTTCATAACTTCAAAGACACTCCTTCCCACTACATTAAATTTATTCCTTAGTTGTATAAAAATAGCATTCTTAAAATTTCTCATATAAAATTGACAAAAATTTTAGGAACACAATTTCTTCAAAACATATACAAGAATAAAAATTATTATGCGCAATAAATTTTATTAAAAAATTATTTTTCTGTTGAAGTTACTTATGTATGTACTTTAGTTTACTATAATCCAAGAGTTTTGGAAAATTAGATGTCCCTTCTTTTACAAGAGGTAAAAAAAATCATAAATGCTTTCTTATTTTTAAAAATACATAAATTTGCAAACAGTTTAAAAACAAAATTAAAAAAGACTTTTCAATTTTTTTTCTGCCTATTTATTAATTAAAGATGAAGGATTATCTATTCATTGACGAAAACAAACTGATAAACAATGTAAACAGATACTTGTTTTCTTCCCATATTAAAAGCATGCTTATTGGTTGCAATGAGAATTTAGTTTTGGTACTGTTTTTGTGTTTTGGTTATTTCACTGTTAATTAATAAGTACCTTTTTTGTTACCATTGCATAATTCTAATCCTAAATTAAATATTTTTTAGCTCTAAAGATATAGAGAAAACAAAATGCTGCTGTATTTAGTTTATATGAAAGAAGAGTAAAAAAGACTTAGGTTAATTGAAAACAAATGCACTATTCATTAAAAACAAAACTAGAATTATAAAAACTGTATATCTATAATTCTTACAAATCTTTGCGATGATTGCTCAAAAACTCAGTTAAACACTGTTGTAGTCATGTCCCTGTATTTAGTTCATATGAAAGAAAAGTAAAGAAGATTTACAGTGTCTCACAAAAGTGATGGGACACTTGTGCTTTACAAAAGGAAACTCTAATAAAATAAATTAAAAAAACATGTACAAATTTTTTGTGGGTGTGTTTCATACTTAAATTTAGTAACAATTATTACATAACATACATTTTGTCAAAATATTAAAATATTAATTTAATAAAAATACAATTGTTTAGAATGGAGCAAAAAATAGCTCACATAAGTCATGGGACACCATTAGATATGCAACAAAAATCATCTGAAATAGGCAATAAAAATATTGTTGGTGGTTTTATTTTTACACAAAAGCAATTGGCAATAATTTATAAAATCGTCTGCAGTATTTCTTTCCAGTTTGTTTTGGAATTTTTGTGTTTTTTAGCTCTGTGCAGCCATGAATGCTAAACAAAAAGAAACCTCGCCTGAAATTCGAAAATTAGTAATTAATTTGCATATTGAACGTGGAAAAATCTATTAGAAAAACTGCTGAAACAGTTAACTTGAGTCATTCAACAGTTTTCAATATCATTAAACGATATAAAAAGAATCATATTATTCAGGATAAAAGAAGACCTGGCCGACCATCAAAGCTATCCAATGGAATAAAGCGAATTATCGTTCGAAATCCTAAAAAAAATCCAAGAAAGAGTGCTCCTAAAGTTTCTGCTAATTTACAAGCATTATATGGAATAATTGTTAATCCTGAGACTATTAGAAAGGTAATTCGATCTGTGGGATATCACGGTAGAGTAGCCAGGAAAAAATTCCTCGTAAGTGGAAAGAATAGAAAACTCAGACTAGCTTTCGCAAAATCCAACATAAATAAGAATTCTGATTACTGGAATAAAGTTATATTTGCTGATGAGAGTAAATTTAATATATTTGGTTCTGATGGTAGAATCTTGGTGTGGAGAAAACCCAGGGAAGAATTTCCCAAACAGAACTTGGTGCGAAGAGTAAAACATGGTGGAGGAGGAGTTATGGTATGGGGGTGTATGTCGTCCGCTGGAGTTGGTAATCTTGTTTTTATTGACAGTATAATGGATCAGTACAAGTATATTGACATTATAAAGCAAAATTTGAAATCTTCAGCACAAAAACTGAACCTTCATAACGATTTTAAATTCTACCAGGACAATGACTCCAAGCACACTGCTTTGAACGTTTGGCTGCTGTATAGCTGTCCTGAAATAATAAAAACACTACCACAATCTCCAGACTTAAATCCCATAGAGAATATTTGGCAAGAATTGAAATCAAGAATTCGCAAACACATCATTTCTTCAAAACAACAATTAAAATCGGTGCTTCAAGAAGAATGGAGTAAAATCACTCAAGAAATCACAAAAAAAATTAGTCGAATCCATCCCAAGAAGATTAAATCATGTTTTAAAAGTAAAAGGAAATCCAACAAAATATTAAAGCTTTTTAAAAAGTAAAAATTTGGATAAATATTTGATGGAAAAGTAAGTGTCCCATCACTTATGTGAGCCATTTTTTGCTCCGTTCTAAACAATTGTATTTTTATTAAATTAATATTTTAATATTTTGACAAAATGTATGTTATGTAATAATTGTTACTAACTTTAAATATGAAACACACCCAAAAATTTTTTTGTACATGTTTATTTTTTTTTTTATTACAGTTTCCTTTTGTAAAGCACAAGTGTCCCATCACTTTTGTGAGACACTGTAGGTTAATTGAAAACAAATGCACTATTCATTAAAAACAAAACTTGAATTATAAAAACTGTATATCTATAATTCGCACAAATCTTTGCGATGATTGCTCAAAAACTCAGTTAAACACTGTTGTAGTCATGTCCCTTTTTACTTTCTCATACAAAGTATAAGAATTAAAAAGAATTTTAATTATCAAAAGATAAGGATTTTTACATTTCAAATTCCAAAAATGCATGTTTAGAATTGTGTGAATTTGTCTTTGAAGACAACTAAAGTTTGGCTTAAGTAAAAATGAATATATATTATATATATATATATATATATATATATAAAGAGCCAATTAGATAAAACTGAATACATATTTTATTATTTATATATCTATATCAATTTTTAAGAAAAATTTGCCAATTATTTGCTGATCTATATATTCATGTAAAAACTATAATTAAAAAATGCAACTACTTAAAAAAGTAAAATTTGGTATGCATTCTAATTACTAAAATTGCAGATATGCATCAAATTTCAGTTTCAATAAAATAAAAAGATGACAAAATTATGTAACTGATTTCCTAAATTATATTACAAAACATGAAATAATTACGAATGTGACCTTACCTTTTAAAGCCGCTTGTATGATATACAAGGAAAGGAAAATAACCAGCACTCACTGCAAAGAAATATCATTTACTTATATGTGACTGGAGAGCGATTGTTAATGTCATATCCCACTTTTTTATCTCATTTGTAAAAGCAGTTAACCTCAGTAATGCAATACATCTTACCTTGTTACTGCAGTTTTAATTTTATTTATTTTATGACTGAAGGAAAAGTTTTCCTCGCTATGCTATAAATTTCTGATACAAACAGTCAGGTAATTACAACAGAATATTACTGTTTCACAAGTTCCTTTAGAAATCCAATTGCAAAATAAAATTGCCTATTGTTTTGTTTTTTTCTTTTAATGTAATTATATTTCCACAAGTGCCTCCGATGTGTAGAATAAAATACATCTGATAATTTATTTCAAAATTAACAATTGATGTAGTCACAAAACTGAATTTTGAAAAATCTGAATGCATGGGGTTTATCTGTAAAATGATGCTATCAAAATTGGAATAGATTAATGAAAGAAAATTACGCTACTATTAACATAGTTACATTGAATAAAATAATTTTTGTACATCACATGGATATTTTCCCCAGTTATATAAATGATATATATATATTATATATATATATATATAAATATATATAAAAACTTTTATTGATATTAGAAAAAGAAATAGAACAAAAACAAGCTATGAATTACAAAATTGTGCGCACATCGTTCAACTGTCACTCTGTTGTCTTTGTTTATATTTACTCATAACTTACTTGCATACAATCTCCTGGTCCGCACACTTCATTCGACGGATTCACGATTTCCAGCCCATTTATGAAAACCATTATTTTCAGTATGTAGCACTTATACGAATAAGCAAGAAATTAATTTAGTTCTTGGTGTAAATCCTTATATAGATTTCCAGTATTATCAATACAACATCATGCAAGCAAAAAAAATTGGCACTAATATTTATCCCTTCAGGACACAAGCTCCCCATCTTTCAACGCATGCGCAGCTATTCTCATACACAGCATGTTTGGGACATTCATAGTACGCGACTAATCCGCTCAGGTAACCAGCTGGTTCGCAGGAATTACTGATTGATACTGCTAAAAATTCAATAATTTGTGGAATTATTTCTTATGATTTCCACAATAAAATACTTTTACATAACTACACATCTACGACGTGAAATTTGCGCATTCCATTCTATTTCTAGATAACTGTGATATTTCAATCATTTATTATTTTTAATTATTTATTTTTTAAAGATATTTAATTAAATAATAAAAATTTATGTCAAACATTAGTTTATTATACATTGGTTCTATTTTACTTCGTCTTACGACTTCTAAAATAATTACTGCAAAAAACGTGTTTTATATGCCTGGGCGTAAAATGCAAATATCTTTTCAAAGTTTTTTGTTTAAATATTATAGGATAGAATTTAAAAATCGTCTTTGTTGGTGTAAAATCACCTGACATTTCTGAGTCCTTTTTAATTTTTTAATGATGAGGAAGATCTAGTAGCTTTTGCAGAATCTTATTTATAATGCGAAACATAAATATGAACATTTATTTTTCCCCCCTGGACATCCATGTAAAATAAGATAATGCGTTCCATTCCGAAAAAATAAACATTCAAGCAAAAAAATATATATAACTTGTTATTTATAATGTGTGTTCTTTTTTTATTAAAAAAAATGTTCCTTGCTATACTTCGAAATTAGGCAAAAATGAGAAGTAACATCTCTCTATATAAAACGCTTACAAATGACGAATATTTTACGAACGGTTATTATGTAAACAATATTACAAAGTCACAAATATCAGTGATAAATATTTTTCAAAAAAGGTGTGATTCAATTCCTTGATATGATTTTACTGATGATATTTCGAGATTCATAATCCACTATTTTTTAAATAACAAATAATTTTATTATTGTTATTCTTAAATATTTGCTCCAAATATTTGTTATTTTAATCATACTATTAATTAAAAATTATTAATTAGTATTAAATATGAAATTTATTAATTGTAATTAATACTTAATTTGTTAATTTAAGTAACGTGTGATTGACTTAATTTTTATATTTCAGCTTACTTTTTAATTTTGATTTTTTTTTCAAATCTATTTAATTTATTTATTGAAATAAAGCATTTTTTTAAAAAGCTGAATTTAAAAAAATGATATTTCTTTAAAATTTTCATTTTAGTTCTATATTCTATCAATAGCTGGCGCCTGCAGAATGAATAACAACTGAAGATTACACAGGCAATTAGAAATAATCTTTATGGGATAGAGCATTGTCAAGTGTATCGGAAAGCCTAGGTCGCAGATTCCATTAGTTGAGTGGTGACTTCACACTTACGAACACTTTCCTTTGAATTCTCCATTTCAGTGATATACGATTCAATGAAATGGTAATTTGAAGAATAACCGGTCCGTTTACTTTTCAACCCATTCACGGATTTCTACTTTTCTCTTTATGACTTCAGTTAGGGGATGGGCATTCTCTGAGGATACAAGAGAAAATATCCTAGTATCTGGCATTTCCTTTCCTCAATCGGGAGAGTTGGGGATCACCGATATCCTTTCTTTTCTTGAAGGTGTCGGCCGCGTAATGTCAATACGAGGAGTAGTTCCTTTGTTGTTTTAGGTCGAAGGAAATCCACAATTCTTTTTATTCCTTTTCCACTTACAATTTATTTGCCTATTGCAGATTCTAAGATTTTGTATTAATATCGTACATAAAATACACGATATATGGAAAGCAACTGATTCCTTCGATGACTTTTTGGTACGCTCACCTAAGAATGATCGATCGTAAAAAATTTTTAAGCATTATGAATAAAATATTTTTTATTTTTTAGTATCCAAGGTAAAAATATCAATAGTGAGGAAATTTGAGATTCAATTTACTTGAATTTGCAGTTGCAGTTTTTGATCATTCTGCCTCATTTCTGCTGCTTTTGATACCGAAGCATTGACTAGTGTTTATTCATTATACGACTAGTGTTTAGTGTGAGGTTTCATCGTACATTAATCTGTGAATGATTGTTTATATATTAATAAAGTTAAAAATAAATTTATTTTTTAAGTTGTTTATTTTCCACGTATTCTACAGAAAAGGGGTCTTGTATTCTTTTTTATTGTATATATTTTAAAAATAAGTTTTAAAATGTTATCGTGTAAATATTTCTCATACAAAATACATACTTTTATGGATGTGATTTCATAGATTGTTGTAAAAGAAATCATTCATTTCTTCTATAGAAGAAATAATCATTAGATGAATGATTATTCTAGGCATAATTAATTTTATATTCCTTTTATAGACTTTATGCATTTTTAAAAAAATATTTTGAAAAAGTATAATTTTTTTAAATCGAAAATGTCTGTTTTAAATCTAACTTTTAAGGATGGGTCACGTAATATATTTATGCATTGCTCTGAAATGCGATTTTTTAAAAATAGAATTTCTCCATTTTCTATATTGTTTAACATTTGCTACATTTTGTTTATTACTTTTAAGTGTCCCAAATTGAGTAAAGATATTGCTACCCCCTTCAGAAGATTTTCCACCCACTAGGAATGCTAATTAATTCCCAGTCACCCGAAAGCAGTGTAAGTTACTTATCAATTTTCGCTTTGTGAAAAGAATAAATCCTTCTTTTTTCGATTTCTGAAAAAAAATTAAAATTGCCTTGTAGCTTCAAAACGCAGCAAATCTATGTGGGAATTGGTAATCCTTTTTCAATTGTTTCATGTGACACTGCATAAAACTTACGTAAAAAAATGTTTATAATTTTTGCTTTGATAAAGTATCTAGCTATTACAAATCAAATGTGTTCCGATCCTTTGAATATTTTTTTAAAAATGTTTAAACTTGTGAAAATATTACATTAAATTGTAAAATTATTTCTTGTTCTGCTATTAAAATATTTGTATCTGATTTTTTGCGTACTTTTTTAAGAATAAATGGAATTGATTTGATTTCATAGTATCGAAAAAATAGTATTTTTAGAATATCTTATAACCATTAATGAATTGTTATCTTAATTATTCACTTTGCATTTTATTAATGTTTCATTATATCACATTTCTTCATAGTATAGAAGAAAAAATTTAAGAAAATAAGAATAATACAGAAAAATAAGATTTTTATTGTATTAAATTTTACCAATTTCTTTTCTTTAATAGTTTTATTCTACTATATTATTCTGTAAGTTTACCATAGAAGGACTTAGGGTTTGAACTTTTTGCACTATTTTCTATAGGTTAAATTTACTGCTGCATTGCCATTAAATGAATGCATATATTCTTTTGTGTTCATAAAAATAAAGAAGAGATTAATTTGATTTTACAATAAAAAATAACTAAGTAAGAATCTTATATGATGTACAACTGCATTAAAATTCAAATTATAACAAAAGATATTACACAATAGGCAACAAATTTAATAATATTATTAATACTAACTACTTGGAATAAAGTTTTCAAGCAAATAAAAAAATTTCTAGTGTCCATCCAAATTTATTTACACACATTCTTTTAAAAATGCTTTATTAACGTTCTCTTTTGCATCAAATCGCATAATCTCAAGCGATCTTGCATTTTATCCTTATTTCCTTTAACTTTATTAAGTCAGCTAAATTATTTTTAAGAACATTTTAAATTTAAATTTACAATAATCACAATCAAATATATTCGCCAGCGGTTTTCAAAAGAGGTACTTAAAAAATTATCAATTTAAAATTTGGTGATTAAAATTTATGCAGAATAAAATTATTCTGAATAAAATTTTTTATTTAAAACTAAAACTTGAAAAGATGTAAGAAGCCGAAAATAAAACTATAACTGCAATTATCAGAAAGAGTGGTGTAGAAAAAAACAACATATTGAAGCCTCCACATGTGTTTAGTAATTGCCTATTTAAATGAAAGATATTGATCCTCTTTTTCAGAGAGTGTTTTGACCCAGAAGTTGAGTCATAAAAGGTGGTAAAGGGCCCAGTAAGGAAGAGGACGAATAAAGAGTGGAACTCCTAAGCACAAAATATCTGCTGATTTTCCATGAACCTTTTACTCACGCGCCAGTTTCAATCGGTAGGCATTTTGAACGTTGCATTGTTTTATATTTAATACACTTCGAAAAACAGAGGGGAAAGTATCTGGATGAATACTTTTCTAATGCTTTTACATTTTAAATCTTAATTCTTATAGAAAATTTTACATGCTTTGAAGAAAATTGATTTTAGAATTTTTTTTCTATGTCATTTAAGAAGGTATCAATCCTCCATAAACAAAATTAATTTAATTTAAAAAGTAATTTCAGTTTTTCTCCAAAGCAATCTCATGGGCAAACAATAATTTACTGAGAAAATGTTTGTACACATATGAACGCTAAGAATTACAAACGCATACAAGTGTGCGTGTATAAAAGAATTCTCATATTAAAATTAGTATTTTGATTCAGATTTATATATATATAATGCTCACATTAAATAAAAAATATAAATTCATAATAACATACTAAATAAAAAATATATATGTGCATACACTTTTTTAATGTTGGAGAAAACTACGAAATCTTTGCCCTAAATCTCTGAACTTTTTTCAAATGCTCTCAGTCAATAACTAATTCTCAGAATGAAATAGCTTTATCTATAATAGTTAAAATCTAGAATCTATAACAGTTGAAGAATTGACTTGGAATCAAACAAAATTACCTTTTCTTTTTTTAGAGTATCATTGTTCATTATTACTAATTTCATGTTGTGATTAGTCAATTCTTAGCTAAATTTTCCCAACTCCCACTTTTTTTAATTTTCAATAAAAATATTTAGAAATATTTATGATCGTTTCTTTCATTAAGGCTTTCTCTGAAAAAATAAAATACAATTTCTCTAAATGTAGTTTTCTGATCGTAAAACGGTCTTTCCAGTGATTGAACTATTCGTGATGGGAAGCAACATTACAGGTTTGTAACACATTTGAAACAACTGCATGTTTCAATCCTCCGTCCTAACGGATATCATTTCATGCGCACAGTCTCCATTTTCCCCACCTAAGGTTATAATGGACTGAGCTGATCTCATAGACAGCCACTGTATGAAAGATCCTCTAGTGCACCATTTTTTCCAAAAACTCGATTAATTACTATTATTCTGGATGGATATCAGAAATGGTAATAAAAAGCTTTTAGAGATTGAAAAAAAATTGGCGCCAAATCGCCTCAAATTACTTCAGTTTTGGTGACCGTACATTAATTTTAAATCTTATCTTAAGTCTCAAAAAATATTCTTTTTAATGATATCAATTCCATTGCTGCACAATTCCATCTTTATAAGAAATAATATTTTTAATTCAATTTGATACATTATCTGAAAGAAATGTTTTAAAATGCTATTAAGGAATTCAAACTGTAAATCAAAGCATTCATTCGCAGGTTTTTTACCCGTAATTAGCTCATTAGTAGGATTTTCACTTCCACTTTTATTTCGAAATATATATACTTTTTAATCTGCAGTATACTGATTGAAATCATGTTTTTCAGTCGTACCAATAACAAATTAATCTTTTAAAAACATTAAAGTCAATAAATTGAGCGAACGAACTGGTCGCCAAAGGCGGCTAGTTATTGTAAAATGAGTTAGTAGCATGTATAGATATTGTCATATAAGGTGATGCTTCTCAGTATACGATGCAATAATTTTTCATGCTTTCAATGTCTTGCTTGTTTCACTGAAAGATTGTTGCTCTGTTGTATCTATTATTTCTTCCTCTTCTTATCAAAACTCTTTCTAGTTCTAGTTGTGTTCATCTACCAACTCATCGATGCAGTTGTTATCCACTTCTAGCCTAAAAATTTAGCCCTAAGAGTTCAATAATCTCTTTTTTTTTCCCCTGATAGAGCAGAGCTAGAAGAAGGAAAATTGTGCCTAGGTCAAAACAAGAAAAACAAAAAAGATGTTAGCAAAATCATATAATAAGGGCTAGGCAGCCCCCCAGATGTTAAAAGAAACAGCCAGTCAACCACCACCCGTCCTGCTCCACATCCCCCCACTTGTGTGAGTGTTCATAAATCCGAACCGTCGGTGACACGCCATAGAACCGATAATGGCGCGTGTGCCGAGGACGGATAAGTCTCTTTTATTTATGACACCCAATCGCAAGAGATGTGCCGACTTAGGTGACCAGACGCCCCTCCAGTTAAGAGTGATACTGGAGAAAATAACTTTTTGGGCGCCTGTCTGCACTTTCACCGCCTGTTCTAATGGTTTAATGTTATATTTCAAACATTTGGCGGTGTGGGCGGAGTCCAGCTCCACCCCGTCTCCTACTATTTGGGCATCGAGGACGAGTGCAGTGTTGTTCTTATTTGCCACCAAGTCGGGCTTAAGGGTACCAGCGGCAGAGGATAGATGGGCTCCTCTGCGACCTGGAACCCCTTCTGTTGAAGGGAGCGGCTAATATAATTTGCTATTGCGTTATGCCGCTTAATTCGCAGGCAATGTGTTCTGAAACACTGCTGTACCACATGATTAAGTGTCTCTAGGGCGGCGCTTCCGGCCCAACAGGCTCTACAGACACTTGCTTAAACCCCTCGGTGTCGCGTTCGACAACGCCATCTGACCCAAACTTCTTTCATGTAAATGCATGGGTTTTCTTTAAACAAGCACTCAATACAAACTGATACAGGCAAATCCAGCATGTGATGTCATGGTGTCTCCTCGATATTCATTCTGCGAAACATTGCTCATTAAACGAGTCTCTTTTTCATAATCACTCATTATGCGATGTGCTCATTAAACGAGGTTAGATTATGTTTGAAAAGAAATCAGAAGCACGTTTTTTTTTCTTTTCAGAACATTTTTGAATTATAAATAATTTATAACCAAAAATCAATTTAAATTTTATGTTACAAACCACTAATTAGAATTGATATATGATTTGATATTAAAAATATGGTTTTTAATTAGATTTTTGTATTCCTTTAATTCCG
>JAPMOR010012306.1:16351-178492 GCA_026543865.1 Argiope aurantia | reverse complement strand
ATTAAATTTCTATTTTTAATGAATTTTTAAATAAATATTTTAACTATGTTTTTCAATAATTTTTTTCGTCAAAAATAAAAATGAGGATTAAGCACGTTTCGCCTTCAGGAGAAAAAAATAGCTTTTTTCAAAGTGTTGCCATCACATTGATTAAAGCTCTAACTGAAAATAAATTAAATCTTTTTGGAAATGAAATCTGCAAAAATATAATTTTCGTCACGTGTCTGTAGGAAATGAAACAAATATGAAATATTATTTTTTCTAAAAAATAAATTCAAGAAAAATTCTTTTATGATCTTTTACAATCTATATATTATTAATCCAATAAATAAGTTTTATTTTAAGGCAAGTTTTGTTTAATATGAACAAGATATCCATTCAAATCATGGCCACACAGCTAATTTGTAAACCTTTAGTAAGACAAAGATCTGTTGCGACATAAATCGTAAATATTTTATTTAAAAGTAGCAAACGATTATTTTAATAATTATAAATTTTATTTTGTAAATAGTTGTGAAATTCAGATTGGCAACAGTGATATTTTTGGAACTTTTAATTTGTTGTTTAAAAACGATGCTAGAATTTTGAATGAAAATAAGTTGATGTAAATTTGATAATATTATCTATAATGTAATAAGATTTAGTTTCATAATAAGTTTGTCTGCATTCTATTTTTGTTGACGCACGAACACAACAGATTTACTAAAATGGTTTAAATAGAAAAATGATTATATTTTATGTAACTTAATTCAATAAATGCTCTAATAAATAACGAATTTTTGATTTTACATAAAGCTTCTGCTGTCGAAATCACGAATAACAAAATGCTCTTGAAACACTAATATTTTAAATAAAAAGAGTTAATTTCCATTCAACTAAATCAATCACTTAAACTGACTGATTTATGAAAATTTGAATATCACTATTCAATAAAAAAAAAGGATAATTTTAGATTTTCCATCGATCGTTTCAAAAAAAATACGCCAATCAGCGCGCAGGTTTCTAAGAATAATTGGCCTAAGATTATGAAAATGTTGAGTTTTTCTAGATTTTTAACATTCGGAACTTCATAAATAAGTCTTAGTTGATCGTGGAAAATAGAAACATTCATTCATTTATTTAAAATTTGGTGTGTCCAGAATATTTCTCAGAATATGATACCTTACTGCATTAAATTTAGATTTCATAATTTTTGAAATATATTTATAGGCTGGAACAAAATATTATTATTGATTTCATTTCAATCCTTTTGAAAGCAAAACTAAAAACTGAATTTTATGCTAAATCTGAGAAATTTTTGTTGAATTATTCTTTGAGATATTACATAAATTATCAAAAATATTTTGTAGTTCACATAAGACTTAAATACCGAGATATTCTGTTTGCAATACTCATATTCAATAACAATAATAATTAATAAATAACAATAAAGATGATTAATAAAATAAAACGCTTGGTTTTATTAAAAAATATCTTAATATTAATTGCAATTTCGTCATTTACATTTTTAATTAAAGTTGAAGTTTTACCGGAAATGACAACAAATTAGCAAAATATATATAGTAAATTGAACGAAACGATCTAAACAATATAAGTTTGGTATGACTATCAAAATTTGAAGATTAAAAATGTTTTGTTTGAGAATCCTTTAAGAGACCAGTTACTTAAAATATTTAATTGAAAATTGTAGCGAGCGGTAATACTGGCGAACCGGCTGGTCGCCAAAGGCGGCTAGTAAAATAATAAGTAACTGAAATGTCAAAAAAATTCAATAACCTCGGGACCTATTATTGCATAAAACTATTATACACCATTTTTAAATTCAGCTAACAACATAGCACATCATAATTTTTTAATATCATAACATAAATATGATAAATATCCTAGCAGAAATTTTATAATTTATAAATAATTTTAGTTTGCCTTCTGTGTTAATACTACATTCACAATTTCATTCATCAAGTTCTTTCCGTTTTTTTAAGTTATCATGTACATAGATAGACAGACATTATTCCAAAAATGTTTTTTTTTTTTTTTTGACGATTTGATGAGATGTTAAATTAGGAGATACCTTAAGCTCTCTGAGAGTTATAAAAAAATTTCAATTGTTAAAAAATTTTGACTTAAAAAGAATCAAATTTTTTTAACAAACGATTTTTTTTTAGATTTGTATACAAGCAAATAATAATTATATATTTTCTCTCTTTTTCTTTTTTTTTCCACGTTTCGTTCAAATAAAAAGAAAAAGAATTTCCCTTCTGACTCAGGTGTTAAACAAATAAATAAATAAATTGTTATTTGTATAACTACCTTGCTTACAGAAATTGTCTACAAATAAGTTGAAAGACACTTATGCATATATTTTAGTTTTGATTTTCCTAGTCAAATATTAGAAAATGAGATTAAATCAACCTTTGACATTCTATTGTTTTCCTTTTCAGTTGAAATAAAAATTAATATTTGCTTCAAAATCTGTAATTTGAATAATATTCACATTCAAAAAATGGCTATAATGTAATGAAAATAATTAAAAGAAATTTTGATTTAATTTATTGCATTTATTTAAATTAAATGAGTTAACATTTTTTATTTAAAAAATAACATTTTGCCTTATTTAAATACTTCTTCATTAGTTTGTAGATTAGAAGAAAGAACAACGAAATGCTTTCTTACAAAATAAAACTAAAATGTTAGCTCATAAAAATATGTTTATAGAATCTTTTTAAGAATTCTCTATTGGGAAGCATATTGTTATTCACATAGTGTCAAAAGAAAAATTCTTATATAATTTTAATTAACACTAAATTTTATTAAATTTTTTTAATTATGCAAGGAATACACTTTAATTTACTTCATTTTGAATGTTCTTTATAGAAATAGGTATAAAAATAATCTTAAACAAATATTACTTAGAGTTGTTGCAAAGTTTTAATATTATTATTTCAATGTAAATTAAACTTCTAAATACTTTATTGAAGAGAAGAAATCCATCCATTCAACCTTATAACTTGTTTTTTTCACACCAAGTAAGTAATTTATTCCTCTAACAAGTAAATTATTGTTAGAGGAATCAGCATACATTTGTTCAAGTTAATCAGCATACATTTTTTTCAAAATCTTATCTTAAGAATCAGAGAACACATAAAATTTAAAAACAAAAAATAGACCACATATACTAATTCATGGAATAGTTCTAAAGTGTATGAGCTTACTTAAAACAAAAAGCAGAATTTCAACTAACTTTTGTATATATATTTTCTAAAAATAACTTTCAACTACATTCTAAAAATAACTTTCAACTACATTCTAAAAATAGATTTTCAGCAATCTTTATAAGTTTCAGATATTTTTCGCTTCCGTTTCAATAAATCGTCTTTCACTTAAAATGTTCTGAAATTCCTTGCTGACAAACGATAATTTCAAAAGGACCCGAATGGAATTAATCCTTCCCACACTAATCCTTCTCAATTTCCAACGGGAAGCATCATGAATCATTGGGAAAACTCTTTCTTAAAATGTCGTTTTATCTTCGCAGGTTAGCTGCCATTTTTCTACTGAGGGAGATTGTAGTCTCTTAAATCTCTCCTCTCTCTTCTTACCATTTATTTGGACAAGACTACAATTCTGGATAGTTCTCAAAGCATAAAGCAGGAGTCAAACGAGGTCAACTATTGCGAGCAATAGAAGGCCACGTCTACCTTAGGAAAACCACGCGTTAGTAATGAGACAATGGCAAATAGTTGTCCTGGTGAGACAATCATCTGCCATTGTGTCATTGGCGTCACGTGATCTTCCTGAGGTAGGCGTGTTTTTCTATTGCGTGCAATAGTTGGCCTCGTGTGAGCCCAGCTTAATAACAAGTTCCACATAATTGTTCGCGTGCAGAAATAACATAGTCTGCACTAATCGTGAACGAGCGTAGCTCTATCCACATCTTTATTCGCGAACGAACGACATATTCAGAGAATGGCAAGCTGATTCAATTCGTTCATTTAGATATTTCATTCGTGGATGACTCTTCTCTAATAGAGACGCGTGATGTAGAGAACCATAGTGAGACCAAGTCGTCTCTACATCACGCCTTTTAAATTTAGTACAAAAAGCCTAATAACATCTTCACGATATTATCTGGAATTCTCAGAGACTGTTCGAGAATTTTTGAAGTTATTGTGTAAATAGAAAATGCTGATGGAGCTCCATACCCACGTTCTCGTCATTCTAATTGATGGTCAAAATTACATAAACTGATATAAAATAGTTTTGTAGCAATAAAATGGAATATTTATTCGGGGCATAATATGAATTTTAGTCGCCCTCCTTCCTTTCTCCCACTCATTATAACTGGCTTAGAAACTGTAAATGGCGAAAAATTATGGAACTATTTTCGTAGCCTCATTATACTTTACTTCATGCAGCCACTTAGACTGGCACACGAAGCATCCATGCCTCCTTTGTTTCTCTGCTCCATTTCTAGGAAATTAAGAACCATTCTATTTTATTTTTTGAAATGCATCCAATTTTTCATCATACTGAAAAACATAGCTATTTAGATTTTTAAATATTTTGAGCGAGTTTCAATTGATACCACTTATCGATGTATTTGAAAACGCTGTACTTGAAATGTTTAAATTTTTTCCAAATGTTTGTTATGTTATATATTGTCAAAAATGCCCTTTTTAAGTATTCAAAATATTTTTAAAAATTAAATGAACAATTTTTATTTCTTTATTTCTGTCACCCTTAATAGCTCAAGTTATTCTAACGTATTACTATGATATATTCATGAGATCATACAACATTCACAATATCGAAAGCATCGTAAAAATATTGTACAATATCTTTGTGTTAATAAGTAATCTTGAAATATTCGATATTCTGAAAGTCGTACAATATTGTGACGATATTGCTGAATATTTTACGCTTTTAGACTATCAATGGAGTCATGAAATATTTATTCTATATCCAAATATTGCAAACAAAGATGTAAAAAAAAATTAGAATAGCTTTGATAGAGGGATAGCTGTTCAAAATGCTGAAATTGAAAATTATTGTTAATATTTCTTATTGCCATTTTTCTGTCCAAAGCTGGTATTCCAAAATACCAGACAAATCTATATCATTATTATTGCATCTAAATATTGTATTTAAAAAAAACAGCTGGTAAAGAGCTGGCAATCAACAGCGGAAATAAATATCCGCTCGACTGCCCCCCCCGCAGGCGTTTGTATAGTCTCCGTGGCAGGGTATCAAATATTACGGATCTCGTGTCCTAATAGAGATAATGTCTCTTGCATTTCTATAACTCTCATTTCTGTTTCCGAATTCGTCGCTGAAGCTAGAGATCATTGGTCTAGCAGAGTTCAGAATAATTTGACAAGATTTTTCCATCAAACAATACTTTAAATAGATTTTTTTTTTTTTTGAAATCTTTATCGGAAATAGACAGGCATAAATCCCCACAAAGGACCACTGGTAATGTATCTGTCATTGACTTCCATATGAAATAACTAGCCAAAGTGGTTAAAATTCGAAAATCTTTAATTAAATTTAGACATTTTTAATTATATTTTACCACAATATTATTATTGAATTGGATTAAACACAAATCATTTTCATTGTTAATACTAATATTTCATTGAGGATTTACCTTCCACTGTTGACAGTAAAGTTATAATAATTCAATTTGTTTTTTTACATTTGATAAGTTTTATTATTATTATTATTATTATTTTCTTTCATACGTAGTATAGAGAAAGTACAATAATCATCAAAAAATTCCTACTCGAGATTTTGACGAACCTCTATGTTTTAGATCACCCTGAGTTCAAAAAACATATTTTTAAAAAATGTCCATCCGTCTATCCGAAAAAAATATCTCAAAAACACTTTAAGCTAGACCGTTGAAATTTGGCATACGGCTTTTACACTTAGTGTGCAGATTTTATCAAATTTTGTTTCAAATCTGTTCAGAAGTCCGTCTGTCTGGCTCTTTGAATGTAAATCACCATGATAATTAAAAAACAAAGAGAGCTATATAAATAAAATTCGGTACTCAGATTTCATATCTATAATGAAGACATCTGTTAAAGTATGAGCCAAATTCAACAATGGGTTGAGCGTCTGTCAGTCTGTACTTTCAGAAACATGTGAACGCGATAACTCAAAAACGCAATGACTTACGTAAATATATCAACTTTGCTATGAGATTTTGTGTAAAATTTTTGTTTCAATCTGTTGAGAATAACTTGTCTAAAACACAAGTTCAATTTTGGGATATTATTAACGCATGCCAGGGATTAATGGTCAAACAACTTGCCAAAGATAGATTCAGTAAGATAAACATGATAGATTCAGTAAAAATGATAAATTGAAGTAGAGTTTTCGTAGCTTTTGATCGGCAATGCGATGCAAGACATTCTCTGGAATAACAAGTTTGTTAGTAAGAATACGAGAAAGTTTTGGGATGCCACTTCCGCTGGTTTACAAACGTGTTTCGATTCAGGAAGCATATTATTGGATTAATTGAAATTTATCACTTCCTTTTCAAAACTAAACTTCAAATCTTAATTAGAGAAGCAAATAAAAACAATGAGCATAATTGCCAATGAGTATAAGGTTCCTAAAATACTATGAATTACATGACTTAATACTTGAAAATTAAATATACTTTGTTGAGGAAGCCATGAATGCAAACTACCTACAAAAGATAAAATTGGAATTTTACATAATAAATTAATTCTGGCTTATCAGTTGGTCGCTAAAGGCGGGTAGTTGCAAATAAAAGGAAAAAGGAATCTGGCGCTCTGTGTATAAAAAGCAGAATTTATTTTAATTTGGCACTGTAAGTAATAGCTAGGTGTTTTGGTACCAATGGCGAAAACGAAAGATTATCCTACTGTAAACTTGGATGTAAAATAGAATAAACAGAAAACATCTTGCATATTTCTGATCCTTTAAGTCAAAAATGCCTCATTTAATATAAAATTACAATAAATATTTTGTTAACTAAAGCAGTAAAAGGTAGGAAATAAAAGAAAAGAAAAGAAAAGAAAAGAAAAGAAAAGAAAAAACAGAATCTTTAATTACTGGTTTCGTGCAAGCACAGAAATCTTTTCTCCTCAACATTTAAAATTAGCTAAATCTACAGGACATATGTAATACAAAAATCAAAATTTATAAATAGGACACTGTTTTTCATCTGCTTTAAAAAAATGAATTCCATATTTAAATTCTTTGTATTCCCCATGCGCTGCTTAAAGCACGTTAAAAATTCAAATGTGACAAAAACTTGATCATATACTCAAAACATTTGTCGATTTCCGAGACATCTTTGTAGATACTTGGTGACACTTGGATCTCCGAATCATCATATTTAAAATAAAAATCAGAAAAAATTATATACACTTTAAAACTTCATTATGAGGATTTTCAAATATTCCATGGTTAATACACGTGCCAAGAGTAGTCAAAATAATAGACTACGATTCTTTCTGATACCGAAGAACAGAAAAATTTATATAATTTTATACAGATATCGCCTGGTAAACGTACGGTGAAAATATCCAATAAACAGTATAATGCAAAACAATGCTTTACTCTACGAAATGTACGAATCATAGACGATTATAACACAGCCGACATGTATACTAAAAAAAAAGCATTTGTTGACACTAACAATACAAACAAAGAACAAATCGCTAAATGAATAATAAAAATTTGTTAGCATTCAATATCACTACGTCGTAATGCGATGATGAAGCGAGAATCAATGAATAGCTTCAGTCTTTCAAATTTATATAGGTTTACTGACAAGATGTAAAAACACATGGAATTCTGTTGAAAAATCTCTTGATTTTTGAATGCTAATAGTGATAGGATCATAATTCTTGCATTTTCTAGAATCTTCATTTTTGTTACGTCATGGTTACCAAAATCGAGGATCGTTGAATTCATTCTGTGTCCATTAAGAATTTCTGTAAATGCCACCTTCCAATTGGAATATTAACATGGACCGGAAAAAGGCATTGCATATTTATAATATAAACATTCACTGAAATACTGCAGAAAGCTAAAATGTATGGAAAAAAAATTTATACAATTCCGTATATCTAGTACCACATTTTGAGAGAATTATTTCGCAGAGTTGTGACCTAGAATGTTTTTTACAATAAATTTCGAAACTTTGGTGACTCGTAAAGTTAAATTATTTTCTAACATCAAGAAGTGGTAATGTGAATCTAGAGAACCAGAACTAAATTTTATTCATTTAAATCACTTTATTTCTAAATTATTACGAATATATGGATTTTGAAAGTACAGACCAGACGTTCAACATTTTGATGAAAATTGTTTAAAAAATGATAAGGAGATATTTAAACTGCGAACCAAATTTCATTTACTTAAGATATTTCGTGTCTTAGATGCATAAGATAATGAAATCTCGGATAAGTCACGGATCAACAATTTAAATCCTAAACCTGTGTACCAATTTTCTTTAATTAGTTTTTTACGTTTTGAAGTTATTGTGTTCATTTTTACTTGAACAACCGGACAGACGGATTTGCTTTGTATAGCTTTCATCCAGAATTTGATGGATATCAATGTGGATTTTGATGTACAGACCAAATGCTAAATTTTATCCATCTAGCACAAAGCGTTTTAAATCTACCGTCTTTACAGATATATAAATATTATTTTTAAAACGTGTTTTCCGAACTTTGGGAGGCTTGAAATGTCCATTCATCAAAATCCCGATTTAACGAATTTTTTTAACGATTGCAATACTTCCTTTTTGTATACTTTGCATACGAAAAAGTTAAAATCGCATGCACAGAGTGTTATTGAAAGAGAAAAATAGTAAAAAAGTTAAATTTACTAAATGCTACAGTTAAATTTTTAATAATTTTTAACAACGAACATTCCGAGCAATTTGTAACTGTTTAAAAAATAAACTACCTTAATATACACATGTTAAAAAATATTTCCACTGACGATCTTACAAAGCAACAGCATCATCTTATCTTTATATGCATTCTATTATTTTTGCACGAACAATTACAAGCGTACTCGTAAAAGATTGAGAGCATACATGAATTCAGGCTCGTTAGTAGTATTTGCATCGCATATGCCTGTATGCAGTCGTAAATAAGCTTTTTTTTAGAAATATTCTTTTATTAAAGTGCATTAAAATGAAAAAAAATTAATCAAAAATATGGGAGTTAAAATGATATCTAAAAATATAAAATGCTAACAGAAATATTCTTAATGAATTTTTAATAAATATAATGTCTCTCTATATTTTAATCTCTCTCTCTCTCTCTGTTTTTCCAACACTTTTCGATTATGCGAAATTGTTTTGAGCTACATATCTTTGATTAAAAAATAGTTTTTATTTTTACGAGCATTAATATTAACACTTTTTTAAATATTTATTTTTATTATTTTCAGTGTTTTTAGCTTTATATTATATTACAACTCATTAGTTAAAATATAAAATCTTGAAATCAAATCTTTCTTAAATTTACTAAAACATGTTATCTATATTAGAAATAAAATTTTACTAGAGTTAATTTATTAAGTTCTGAAAATATTAAAATACTGTATTGTCATCGGGAGCATAGAGCTATACAAATTTAAGAAATCTAAAACATCGAGATGGGAGTATAAAATCGACTTCAAAATTATGTTTTTGTTTTGTGAAAAGGGAAAACTTGTGCTAAAACCTATAAAAAATGGAATCGATTTTAGTATTGATGCAGCATATACAGGATGAAAGATTCAATCTATAACTAGCTAATAGGAGGCAAGTAATCTAACGTAACAGTCACTTAGCAAAAGTAACTACATTTATTATTGATTCTTCATATATATTATCCGTCTTTGGCGACCAGTTTTTTTCCCCCAGATTATTGATTTTTTTAGACTATTAAACCGAGTTTTGGAATGCAATTTTTAAGAATTTGCTATTGTGGTGGTATGTAGATTATTATGATCTGTGCAGAAAGCAACAGGACGCATGTTGTTGGAAACATTTCTTTAATAATCACATTCACACACTTAAACATACACTAACACAAAGGCAAGACATTCACGCGCGCGGCTTCACAGTTCAGCATCACATCTCATTCTAATTACAATCGCAATGCATTGTGGGATGACATATGGGATGGCCTAATCAAGTATCGCCATCTAGTATCCAAAAGAGAAGATAAGTGTAATGCAACTGCTACACTATTTAATATGACAGAAGAATATGAATTTAATTGAATAAACTTATTAAAATGTGTACATAAATGTGTTATTAAAATGTGTACATATTATGAAATAAAAGCACAATTCTACTTCGGAATTAATGATTGGCAAAAGCACTGATTGAATGTTTTAATGTGTGAGTTTGAATTCCATTATAGCATTTAAAATTGAATATCAAATTAAATTAAAACATATTATTGATATTAAGGGGAAAAATTCCGCGTTAATGAAATTCCTATCATTAAAAAGGTATTATTTTGTTTCTTAATTCAAAGACAACTTTTGTAATATAATTATTTTGGAAGATATGAGCATCAATTTTCGCAAACAAGTTATAGCCAATACTCACTTAGTAACAATTAAATCAATTTTTGCGCTCGTTTAAACTTTTTATTTGAAGCTTAATATTTTGCAGCTACATTAATTAGCTACTCCAATCCATGAATTCCAGCAGTAAAAAGGTTTAAAGAAGCAATCTGAAATTCGTATAATGTTTTGCTTAAATTTGTGAATTGCCAGTCGACAATCATACAAGAAGAGCAATTTCTATGCCACGTACGCTAGCATTATAAATACAGGTTGTCCTTGAATGCATGCACCAAACTTTAAGGGTAGGTAAAATACATATAAAGAAGCAAAACCGATACTTGGCTATTGTTGTTGCAATTCAGTTCTTGATGAAAATTAATGCCAATATTTTAGCTTGGAAATGACTGGCTTGCATGGCGACTATTGGCGACATCATTTTGAAAATTATTCATTGTATATTGCTATCTGTTACCACTGTTTGGCGACCCACGTAAAACCTAGTGACAAATGATGGCAAAATCTTGATATAGGAATAGCTAGTGCCGTGCGAACAGAAAAGTAGCATTACCAAGACGTGTGAATTAATTTAGAAAATTTTCTCATTGTAAAGTCCCATTTACTTGAAAACTTTATTGCCTTTTCCAGTGCAAATAAAATAGGAATTATAAAAAAAAAATATTTGTATACATAAACATGAAGAACTGAGAAATATTTAGTTTAAAGGGGATTTACTACTCCTTTTCCGAAAAGATGTCTTCTGAAATATTTTGCTATTCTATTTCATTTTATATTTCTACGACTAATAAAAACGAATATATGTGTATGTCTGTGTTGGTGCTCTACAGGCCAGATCACTTAATCAACAGTTACCAGACTTGGTGCATTTGTATGCCTTGAACAGTGAAAATGGGCGACTCGGAATGACTTTTAAAAATTTTAATAAACTAAAAATGAAGCAGAATTTTGATTTTTTTCTGCAACAACTTCCGAAATTATAATCGCACAAAAATAAATTTTACGGCATTTTAAGATTTAATAAATTGCCTTTTTAGCAATATCAATTTAATAATCGCTCAATTTTTCTCCTGAATTTGGTCAATTTTGAAAGAAAAAAAATGTTTCTTAATTTCTAACAGTAGATAACATTGTTGCCTTGAAATTCAAATCCTTTTCATTGCTTTATAAAAGACTTAATTACGAATCGATGATTCTCTTCCATTGTTGAAAGCTGAAGAAAGATTCTGTTTAATATCTTTGTATTTTCCCGATGAATTAAAAAAAATGGAGTTATGGTACCGTGAAATTTAGAAGTCATGCGAACCCCACATTTACGCTTTTAACAGAGTTATGATATTATGGGATTGGCCTCTATTTATATACAAAATGAAGAGAACACTTGTAAATCAATTAAATAACACCACTTTAATTTTTCGTGAAATCATGAACATGAAATTACATGTAAACAATTTAACTGGAATTAAATATAACAGGAATTCCCAATGAAGCAACTGGTCGGAATAAATTAAAACGCTAACGCTAATAACTTATAGTACTTACGGAATTCTTTCGGGTTTTTTCCAATTTGTTAGTCGATGAAATAGACAATTCTTCAGTAACAAAAGACTAAAATTTTTATTTAACACGAAGACATTAATACAAAGACGGCAAATATACAGCCGAGACGAACGCAGGCAACACACAGCAGCACACTACAACAAACAGTAGCCCACAAATAGTAATCTTTAGTAATAACAACCCCAGCACACAAAGTGGCCAGAAATCTACGTACCTTTGCCATACGTCTGCAATTCACCACTGTCTCTTCGCTTTAGCTATATCCAACTGCCTACTTACTACTACACGACTTGCTATTCCACACACGACTCGTTTCTGCCTCCACAATAAACACCAGGACTCAGCCCAAAGCTCAATTCAGCAGGCGCTTTAGCTCCACACAACGCTTGCTCCTCGCTGGACTGATCCAACTATTCGCTGTTGACTCTTTCCACGATTACGACTCGTTTCAAGACTACTACTCACTGCATCTTGAGACTGCCAGCCTTTTATAGTTCCCGGAAAGTGGGCAGAGAAGGTTCTGTACCAATCAGGCATATCTCAGTTCCTATTAACTCCACTGCTAAAATTCTCAAAGTCTCCAGTAATATCTATTTCGTCGCCAAGTTTGGCGTTAAACTCTGATATTACTGACGCGGCACCTGATCAGCACCCATCAGAGCTGATCGTAAAACGGTCTTTCCAGTGATTGAACTAACCGTGCTGGGAAGCAACATTACAGGTTTGTAACAATATTGTTCTGACAATATTCTGATAGAAACCTTTATTAGAAAAGTTTTGCATATATTCTAAAAATATTGTCAACCATATAATTTTTTAATAAAATTTAATAATTTTTTTATATAAATATCCTACTATTTTCCTAAATCATTTATTAGTTTGAGCTGAAAGATTGATTGAAGTGAATTTCCAAGCAATATGCATAAAAGATACAAAAAAATAACACATTTTAAATTGTTTTCTCTCTTAACGTGAATATTTATATTAAAAAATGCTTACATTTAAATCAGAATTAGACATCGAAGAATGACGAACAAATTTTACTACAAAGATTATATTCATCCCCCCCCCCTTCTTTTAAGTTATTAATAATTCAGGCGATAAAAGTGAGAAGCATCAAATTTTCCCTTATTAAATGCATTTATTCTCCCGTGGGGTAAATAAAGGAAGAAAATTTTATTTCAAAATTCTATTTCAAAACGAGCACGTTGCTCGTCAATGAGGAAAAAATTAGCTTTTATCAACGTATTGGCATTATTGACAAAAATTCAAAAGTTCAAAAAATGTTAATTATTATTGCAAATTAATCATATAAAAGTGTAATTTTCTGCACGTGTCTGTATGAAATATAATATTTTCTAAAGAATAAATGCAAGGAAAAGTTTTCTATGATATTTTATGCTACCTGTATTATTAATTTAATGTAACAATTTTATTTAAGACAAATATGGTTTAAAATATATAAGATATCTACTCTAATCAGAGCCCAACAGCTAATTTGTAAACTTTTAGTAATAGACATACATCTGCTAATAAAATGACCAAAATGAAATAATTATATTTTATGTAATTTGAGTCAATAAATGCTGATGAATTACGAATTTAAAAATTTTACTTATATTTTCTGCTCTATGAATCATATTTAACAAAATATTCTTGAGACGTTAATATCTTAAATAAAAAGAGTTGATTGCAATGCCTTTATATTAATTGCAATTTCATCATTTCCACTTAAATTTAAAATGGAATTTCACGGGCGCTGATAGAAAATTAGAAATGCACAATACAATGAAAAGAATGACTTAAAGTCTACATAATAGTGCAAGTGAATTATATGAGTATAAAAATTTGAAGCTTCAAAATATTTTGGCGAAAAGCCTATAATGTGACTAAGTTACATAAAATATTATTGGGTTGTTCGGAAAGTAATTTCGTTTTTTCCCGACAGAGGATTTTATTGTATTTTTTTGTACCCAACTTCACATTTAAGCCGTATAATTTTTATATGCTTTGAGAGCTCATATAGCAAGGCTTGTGTGTGAAAAATTCCAATTAATTCTACGCAGTAGTTTTTGGTTGGTGCCCTTTTAAATATGGAGAGCGATAAACAGCATTTCCGACATATCTTACTGTTTTACTACAGAAAGGGTAAAAATACTGTTCAAACCAGAAAGAAATTGACAGATGTGAATGGAGAAGGTGTGTTGAAAGTACGCCAGTGCCAGAACTGGTTCGCTAAATTTTTTAGACGGTAAAACCTTCACCTCAAATGAGGAGGTCAAAAACCACCTCGATCAGTTTTTTGGCAGCAAAGACCAAAAATTTTATGAGCGTGTAATTATGCTACTACCAGAAAGATGGCAAAAGGTGTTGGACCAGAACGGCCAATATATAATTTAATAAAGTATTTGTTTATTATACGAAAACTGTCTTTCATTTCCACAAAAAAAAAAAAAAAAAACGAAATTTCTTTTCGAACAACCCAATATTTGAACAGTTTATCGAGCATTAATACTAGCGAACCGGCTGGTCGTCAAAGGCGGCTAGTATTTAATAAAATATTCTTGGGACAGTAATATTTTAAATTTAAAAAATTGCACTCATTGCAATTAAAACTGATTGAGTTATGAAATTTTGAATATCTCTATTCTATAAAAATTTTCGATTTTAGACAACTCCAACGATTGCTTTGAAGAAAATATGTCAATCAGCGCTTGAATTTTTTCCCAACATAGATTGTCTAAAACAATGATATTCAAAACTTTATAACTTCATCAGGCTTGAAGCGTTAGATTACCACGATAATAATTTTACCGAATATGATTTATAGGATCAAAGGAGTGTATAAAATTAGACTCCATAATTATTTTCAGAAGAACATATATTGATTAAAATAAAAAGAAATATTTTTGGCGTTTATAAGTCTTTTTGAAAGTAAAATTGAATTTTATAATGAGCATAGAAATTTTATTGAATAATTCTTTGAAATATTGCATAAATTATAAAAGAAATATTCTGCTGCACTCATAAGATTACACTGCTGAAGAATTTGATTTTCCGCAGTCTTATTTTAAAAAAAATATGTTTGATTTCAGCAATAAAAGTTTTTGTATTTATTGAGATTTTATCTTTTTCGTTCCAAATTCAAATTTAAATTTCACGGAAGCTGATTTAAAATTAGAGATATGTATATAGTACAATAACAAAATGTCATAAGGTATCTATTATAATATGTGTTAAGTGAGTATCGAAATTTGAAGCTTAAATATATTTTGCTTAAGACGTTATTAGGAGATCAAGGTATATAAATATTTAATTGAAAATTTTAGAGAGCATTATTTCTGTTGAACCAGCTGATGGCCAAAGGCAGCTATTATTAAATATATTCAGTTCAATTTCTCATTTTTATTTATTTTTTCATTACTAATTTTCTTCATAGACAGATGGACGGATCTGTGGAATGTGCATACACACATATACATGCAGATTCCACGTACATGTCTATCGATCTGTGAAAATGATAACTCAGATTCGAGCCTTTAATCAGAAACCAAATAATATTTTAATCTGAGTTGTCTATCTTCAATATCAAAAAAAAAAAAATGTCACGTAACGATTTTGAGCAGTTTGTAAAAATATCTTTAAAGAAATGCTGAAACAAATTTTTGTTGAGTCTTACTTGAATATTCCATAATGGGCCGGGATAGCCCGGTTGGTAGGGCACTGGATTCGCATTCCTTGGGTTTCGAGCTCCAACCCCGCCGGTCGAAGACTCCTCGTGTGTGTGTGTGGTGGATAGCGCATGTATAAATCTGTCATGGTCACAAAGTCCTTCATGTCGAGAGTAATACCACTGGGGGTACTGGATCAAGGGTGATCGTTCTCTGATTCAGGTATAAATTACGATCTGTGGATGATATGCAGGAATAATGTTCGCCCCTTAAAACGGGTTGTGATGTGTGTGTAGTTAAGTCGTACTCTTGGTCCTAGATGGCGCTATTGAAAAACAAGAGACGCACCCTTGGTTTAAAATCACTGATTTCTAAAGTCAATGGGCTTGTCTATGACAAGCGCCAATAGAAACAACAATATTCCATAATAATATCTTCGTTTTTGAATATTCATTCAGGAAAATTAATCTCAGTACCAATCAGGTTACTTTGATTTGTTATTGTAAGAATACATTATCAGCACATTTAGTGTTAAAAATTGCTGTTATACAACAGTGAAGCAAGATCAGTCACTGTACGTATGAGCAACTACTCATATGCGGTATGCGAATTTGATGAGGATTAAGAAAAATTCGCTCTCAAAAGACTTTTATATGCCAATAAAAATTTTTTTTAAATGTGCTTATTCTGCAGACATCTATTTCAATGCGATCCCAACTTATCAACGTATATTTGTGAATAAATTTTTGAAAAAACTTTGTTTTGGTTAACTTGAAACGAGCCAGATTGTACTTTTTCTGTCTCCAAACTGTTAGGAATTATATGCAGCAGTCTCTAAATTATTTTTTCATAAAAAAAATAATTTTTATATTCATTGAAAAGAGTGCGAATAACAGCCTGCTTCTGTAGCTTTCCTATTTTTAAATGGAAGACAAACAAAGCTGAAAACGACTTTTTAAAGTATTTTTGCAAGGTGTTTTTTAATAAAAAAATTAAAGGAAAATGACTTCAAAAAATTTTGTGTAATAAAAGACCTTAAAATAATGTCAATTAAGACAAACAAAGGCAAGGCATTTTTATTTTCTTATACAGAAAATACACTAAGAGAAATTACTTTGATCGTCAAAAAAAATTCAAATTCGAAATTTTAATGAACCTCCATGTTTTTAATCTCTGATTTTGAAAACACATTTTTGGATTTAAATTAATCTATGAAAGCAAGAATTCATAAATGCCTTATCTAGATGGATGAAATTTTGCATGCGGTCTTTATACTAAATTTGTAAAAAAAATCAAATTTTGAGCGGAATTTCATTTGAAATCTGTCTATCTGATTGGCAGAATACAAGCATTCACGACATCTATAAAACCTAAGAAGCTAAATGAATGAAATTTGGTGTAATGATTCGGCATCTAAATTGTAAATCTTAATCAAATTCTGAGCCAAATCCACCAGTGGATGTATTATACGTCCGTCTGTTCTTTTTCATGCATATAAACGCGACATCTCAAAAGCGCATTGACTAAGATAAATGAAATTTAGTAATCAGTTTTAAGATCTAAAGTATGGATTCTGATCAAATTTCGAATAAAATCTATAGAAGTATTATTTGACTATTGTCTTAGATTTTCGTGTATTTAAACGCGTTAACTCAAAAACGCAAATATATGGAATTTAGTGTAAGATCTTGTTACTAAAAGTGCAGCTGTTTCAGTTTGTTATGAATAAGGCATCGGAAATTGAAATTCGTTTTTCCTTACTATACGCCAAAGCACAAGACATTCAAATGCAGGACTGTGAAAATAAAAATCTGAGCATCTGTACCGTTTATGGTTAAGGTGCACAAATTTTATACAGGGGAGAGAGATAAGACCTTTATTAAGAAATGTGCGAGATTACCCACTTTCACTGGTTTAAACAGGAAAAGTCCAGGCTACATTGTAAACATTGATATAAAATAGTTCGAGCAGCAACTTCGAGAAGGATATGAACTTGCATATATTTAAGTACTTTAATTGCGAATCGAAAAATGCACTATATAAATTTTCTGATGCAAAAGGTACTTTTTTTTAAAAAAATTATTATTATTTTTTCAATTATAAAGTGACGTAGATTGCGTTTCTAATAGCTATGCAATTTTTGTACTAATATCTTAAAATCTGTAACGGGTCAAATAGTGCCCTTCTAGTTACTTAGGTATTAACCGAATTCCAGCGATAAATTGTCAAAAAATTGACAAAGATGTCAAACTTATAGCAACTAACAATTAATCGCAGAGGCGGCGGAAGAGTTTTGTCGACGGGGGACAAGACAAAACCGACAGGCTAGGCAAGCACAATATCTCTAATTACGCTTCAAAATAATTCATTATAATTAATTTTACATTTAATTAAAGAAAATCAAGTATTATTTAGCTTCTTTTCCATTCAAATGCTGCTCCTTTCTTTCATTGTTAAAACTTTACAAAGGTATTTGTAAAAAAATTGTTTTCAGTTTCTTTTACTGACCATCAAATGTTTGTCAATATTTGAGTCTACTTCTTTACAAGACTCTTGAGTTTTAATTTCTATGAGATCTAATTTTAGAAAAGATATGATTATTTTGCATTCTAGATTGTAATATACAGATAATACATAGATTGCGCCAGAATGGCGTATCCTGCTAAATGAACAAATGCATGCTCTTATTACTTGATATCAGAAGCTATATAAAATAAATGCTGTAACAAAAAGTTTTATAAACTATTTTACAAATCCAGAATAATAAAAAAATATTTAATGATTTCGCTAAAAACCGATTTTTTTAGAGTAGTCCCTTACCTAAAATATTTGTTAAGTAAAGATTTAAACAACGAACAGGAATTCAAATGTGTTACAAATCCGAGGAGAATAAGTGCGCGTGCTCTGCAAAAATTTATTATAATTCGGATACGATCAATAATGATTGCGGAAAAGATACAATGATGTTGTTTCTTAAAAAGACTAGAGAAATATTTTGTAAATATATGTATAAATTTACTATTTTATGTAAGATATAAAAAATGGACTGATTAAACATTATATTAAACATTTTTTCAATGTATATTTAGGCTTTAAAAACCTATGCATTTTATTAATAAACAATTAGATCTTGAATATGAATTCCACTATTTATCACCTCAGTTGCATGCATTGGTTTTTCTTTACCTTTTCGTAAACAATGACGTTTCTGACTCGCGTAACGAATAACAAAATTTTTAATTTTAATTGGGCTATAAGTGAAAGTATTAAGTAATTTAAAATTCAAAAATTACTTGAAAACGCATCATTACCTCAAATTCCTTTATATTATTTTAGGAATTAAAATAATAATAATTGTCCCAAATAAGATCTGCCATCTAATCTGGAAGTTAAGCAAATTTGTATGTCAAGGGATTAATGGGCATGTATGAATATTCTATGAATGACTTTTTTAATCATAATTTTATCATCTTTATTAAAAGTTTATTAAAAATTTAAAAGCATCTGAAATTATATAGTTTTTTCCGGTGAATAATAATTGAAAGGAAAATATATAAACGATACGTTCCCCGATTACATAGTAATAATATTGAATGCTGAGTCTGAAGAATTTAGGTAGTAATTTATTTAACAAATTTATTGCGTACTTGGATAAACTCTTTTAGTGGAGCTACCATATCAGAAATATTTTGTTATTATTGTTGTCAGTTGCAGGTGCTAATATGTATTTAGTATAATAATCGTAGCCTGATAAATTAGATTGCACTTGAAAACAGATATTTTACTGTCAAATAAAAATTTAAATTATACAATTTAATTACTCCAGTGATTTATAATGAATTCGCATTATTTGGCTACAGCAAAGTAACTCTTCTTAGCAGGCATATGCACAAAATTATCGGAAAAAAAGAGTGTTTTATTCAATTTTTATTCAATATAGTCAGTCAATTCTCATAGTGAAATGAATAAAATAAATTTACCAATTCGTTGCCGAGGAAGTAACAATTAAATGAATAAGATGACGATTAATTTTAGAACTTGAATTTGAATGATGAATTATGGAAATCAACTCTATCGTCCTATTCATGAATAATATAATAATTCCACTGCAATAATTCCACTGACAGGTAATCGAAGCGCTCGAAGCAAACAATTTTCTTTTCCTCCATAACCTAAGATAAAATCTTAGCCGACAGGCAACGATTAGTCGGGAGAAATATGACGTCTTATTCACTTGCCAGCTTATTGATTATTCTGTTAAATATAGTATAAATTATATGCTGAATGGAAATTATAACATGTAAATCGGATGACTAAGAATTTGGATTTAACGCCATCGACATCGATTGCATTGAATTATTAATCGACCGATCAAACTTTTTTAGCAAAATGCTACATGTCTTATGTCTTATTCGCATGTCGGTTATATTGTCAAAAGTATTGCAAATTAAAAGCTTGATGAAGACATTTGAAACAAGTGTCTGAATATTTGTGGATATTGTCTTCTACACTCACCGCATTGGATTCATAGTCGGCCGACCAAAAATTGTCAGGAAAAGGCATCTATTACCTTGTTGATATCTTATTCATTTGTTACCTTGTCGATTACATTGCCAAAAGTAGTACATATTATAAACTGGATGAACGACATGTGAAACAGATGTCTGAAAATCTGCCAAATTCACGTATTTGACATCCACTGCAATCAGTTCTTTGTCGGTCTATCAAAAATTGTCCGCAAAATACGTCATTTTATTATCCTACCAGTCTATCGGTTATTTTGCCAAATATAGTCAAAACGCTTTAACCATTACTTGGCTATTTCGACTGTTTACAATATATTAACTTTAAGATGGTTTTTAAACAATCATATTCGATAATGCTCAGTTCTCTACAACCATCCTGTAGTGGTGAATGCTTTTGCCGACGAAACCCTTAATCTATGACCGAAGAGGGGGACAAGAGGCTGCTCCCCTGTTACCACAGCATCTGATTAATTAGTTAGTTTAATATTTAGGTTAGGTTAGTTTAATGGTATGACAATTCACCGATTGCCAATGGTATGCAATTAAGCCAAACGTTCTCCAATGGCATATGATTAATATATAAATACATGCTTCTATGCTGATCGTATTTTGTTCAAACTTATAGTCCATGATAACTTTAGGTTTGAACAAGATGAGAATGGAATTTGGTATTTGTCGGTTGTATTGGCGACCAAAAAGTGCCAAAAAAAATTTGGCGATTTCAATCGTCAAACTATATAGCATGTGATTCGCACGTTCAAAATTTTTCATGATAAATAATAATGCACTTGAGTATATTTTTATAATTCGGAGAAACTTTTTCTTGGAGCTTTTTTAACAGGCGCCTCAATCTCAGGAGACACCCGAGAACAAGTCGAATCTGATTGGTTTGTCAGATCAGTGATTTGAAAACCGCCAAATTCGTTTCCCGCCAATTTTACAGTAACCTTGTTTTATCTGTGAAGCGGTAAGCATTGTTCCGTATTGCAAGGATAAGCAATAAACATGGAATTCAAATGTGCGTTATGCGGCGCTGAATTTAATAAAAACGCAGTTATTTTAAACGCATTTTATAAAAAAACAGTTCATAATATTTTCTTTTCAAATATTGAAATAAGAGCTTCTCCCTGTGAAGTTATTGCCTTAAGTTCCGAACACAAATGTTAAAATGGATCCAGTGGGAGTTTTGTAGATCTGTGCATTTCATTTTTATTGAAAGACAACATTTATAAATCTAATAAACCTATATAATAACAGTTCATAATATTTTATTTTCAAATATAGAAATAAGAGTGCACTTAGAAACATGTAGCAGACCCTGATTTCTTCTATATTATCTTTATTATAAAACAGATGTTAGTGTAAAATTTTAATCAACTGAATTACAAAACAAAATACTACAGTACTAATATCTATTCCCAAATTAATTTCGCCAAAGTACGCATCTTATTGCCAAAAGGAAGGATAAATAGCCAACAGAAGATTTCCCATGACATATATTTGAAGTCATGTGATCGAACGAACCAATCAGATTCGACTTGTGCTCGGGTGTCTCCTGAGATTGAGGCGCCTGTGCTTTTTGATTCGCCGTTAAAACTGAATCCTATCTGGAATTTTTATGGAGTTCTAAAATCATTTTTTTTTTTATTTTTCAAGCAAGGGATTTTTTTCATCAAGGAATTGTAAAATTATATAGTTTCACCAATGAGCTTATTTCCTTTTTTCTAGGAGATTTGATAAATGATTTAGCATTTTTCTACATTTATTTTGAGTTTCCATTTAAGTTTTTCTTATACTTAGTTCATGTGCTTTATTAAACTTTTATGAATGATGTTACGATTCTCTCTTTGATGATATTGAATAAGCATGATAATTTGAAACCTATGTTTACAGATTTTCGGATGGGATTGATTCAGGATATTTGAATTAGTTGTTCATCAAGTATTGATGTTTAGCTCTAGTATGACAATTTTTATTTAAAAAAAACAAAGGAAAGGAATTAGTCATTGTTATAAATTATTTTAAAATTAATTTGAAATTTCTCATCTTTTTTATCTAATTTTAAATGATGAAGATTTAAAAATGGAAATTTTTTTCTCCCTCTTTTTAATTAGAAACGAATTTTACGTCATATCCGTTAACTAGTGATTGGTCTAAAATCTTATCGCAATATAAATAAAGTTGTAGTGTTATTTATTTTGAAATTAATTTAAAAAAACAAAGGAAAATATGTATTTACTTTCCTTGATAATATCTTTTGAAATTTTTAATAAAATTATGAATTTTCCAGAATATTTCAAGAAGTGAAAAAAAACGAAAGTGAAAACAGTTTTGGTTTTCTTTTTCGCAAAAAAAATTTTTACGACTTATTTATGTTTGAGAAATACTAACGAGTAAATCTTGAACTAAAAAATGAGTAAATGTATTTTCTAATTTTAATTCTTAAAGGTTTTACTTTCTGCTTGATTAATTTCATTATTTGAAGAGCATATTTCGATAGATGCTTTTGGAAGTTATATCATCTGCATTCGGATTGGTTCAATCCCTGGCAATAGTGAAATGACGGTTTCTTGGTGTCTGGTGTGTCCCGACAGTGATCACTAAATTTTGGTGTGATATCGTAATTTTTGTATTAATAAAAAAACTCAATTCTTACATTTTGTGTGTAATAGAGAGCGTAAATATCGTCAGTGATTTAGTGTTTAAAATTATGTACACAGTGTTTACTTCTTGATGTCACAAAATTAGGCTTAGCATTATTGAAATCACATCCAATTAAATATCATGAAAATATTGTATGCGTTTTATAGATTTTCTTAAAAACTGTCCAGTTGAAAGTGTCGGTTAGAAAATATTCGGCTGTAAATGCAGTGGTCTTTAGATTTATTGTATTCAATTTATTTCAGAAAATTAACCAAATTAAATTATAATCGATATCAGCGGTTAAAATGCTTCAAAACTGTATAGCATTACCTTATAGTATTTATGTCCCACAAGATAATTTATTCGTTTCAAAATTTTTATATTAGGTATGTCTTCCATTGAGAAACTAAATTTATTGTTGTGATGTTTAGAGAACTACTGAATTTCCTGTTACCAAAGATAAGGAAATAAGCCACGTACTTTATATATTTTGATTGGAATATTTACATAACCAAATAGCCATGACCTCTGCCCATTCCGGAGCAAGTTTAACAGCTACTCAATTTGTGGATAAAATCGATCCCTTTAAAAAAGGATCTCTGAAAAGAAAACCAAAGAAATCCCAAGGATCGTCTAGGTATAGATCTACAAATGATGTGGAACTCCAAGCATTACCTCTATTGAAGGGTAAGTTCAGACTTTCCGTTTCTTACATTGGTGGCATGTATTTTAATAATTCTGAAATTCTTAAATTTCCTAATTTTTGCATTGATTTTTCAGCAATTTTCACGAAAAAAAGACCATTTTATTTCAATTTTTTTTCTATAACAGCTTATGCTTCAATATTAAGAATAAGTGTTTATTATTAATGAAATTTTAAATTATACTTGCATTAGTATTTTTTTAAAATTAATCACTGATAAAATGCAGATTAACACATCGTATTTGTAAAAGGTGGTTTTATTTACCGAAATTAAAATACTGGGCTTAGTTAGATTTGAACCATCTTTTGTTGTTTAATTTCCTAGAATCTAGACTACTTATTTAATTTATTATTTAATTATTGCTATTAGTTTATTGATAAATATATTTATGAATATAAAATTTATTATTTAATTATTGCTATTAGTTTATTGATAAATATATTTATGAATATAAAATTTTAATTTTTTATAGATTTGGTTTTCTTTTTCAGTTAAATGAATTTTGGTAGAATAAGTTTGTAAATCTGGATGTCATGGTACCATTTGGAAATTCTATGGCAAAGTTTCTGTTCGATTATGCTTAATGTAAAAATTAACATGTTTATCTTTTCGTTTAACATGCTTAAAAGAGTATTAAATTATTTCAAATTATCCATCTATCACAAATAATTACTATGTAATTAAAAATTTTACTATACAATAATATCTGTGAAATGAATAAATCTGTAAATTTTGGGCTTATTGTAAATCTCCAAAAAAGTTTGTCTATTTTTATCCCCCCCCCCTTTTTTTTGCTTTGTAGTATTAGCTCAGTGTGATATGAATACCCTTTTTCTTATTTAAATGTTCATTATACTTATTTAGGCTATTATCATCATATTATTTAAATATTTAATATATAAATGCTTATAAATTACCATGCTTTTTGCCACTGATTTCTAAAGTTAATGAAAACTACAATTTTTCTATATTTAGTATAATTGCAAGTTTATTATTTTTAGCTGTAGATGCACAAGAACTCTCTGCTTTTGGGGGGCAACACTGTAGTTTATAGGTGTGATCTTATTATTTTGCTATTTAAGAACCATCTTTCATTAATGCATCATTTTTTTCTATCATTATTACGAATTAAAATTTTTATACGAATATTATTTAATAACAGTTACAATATTAATTTAATAATGTGTTATTGTATATAAATAATATTTAATATTTCTGCATTAAATATCAAGTTTTGGATACAAATAATATTAGAATTTTTGAAAATTCTAAATATGTAATTCTTTACATTCATAAATATTTATATTGCAACCTATTCTCATAAGGGTGTTCCCCCCCCCCTCTGCATTATAATGTAGTTATAGTTGAAAACATATTATTTAATGAATCAATCAGCAACAGTTTAGAAATTCTCTGATTGTATGTTTTTAGTTAGTAAAATCAAGTTAAGAATAAAAAAAAGCATCAGAATGTTAAGAAAAAGAAGGGGGGGGGAAATGATAGCACTGCAGTAGTACGATTTAGTATTAAATTGTTGTTAGAGAAAGTAAAAGTATAAAATGTTTTACTAATTGCTGTAGTAAATTATAATTATATTTCTTGTGTTGTTTACATGTGATTATTACATACCAATAATGTACAATATGGAGTGAATATAGTTTTTCATTTGTAAAACACAGTTCTGTGAATTATTCTGTACAAAGTTCTAACTAGGCGCATTTAAAAGGTATGAAGGGATTGGGCTTATAAAGTGTTTAATAGTGGAGCTTCTAGTTGGATGCAATATTACAATATGTCAGTGAACTTGATATTTCTTCAAGCAGTTACTTCCTCAACCTCAACTAGAATAATAACCATTTACAGGAAATTTTAAGATTGGTGAGCTTCGGAACATCTCTTCAGCTTGGTGACAAGATTGAATCATAATCTTAAGTCTTTTCAAGCATTTTAATCTATTAGGCGTGATACCAAATGGGATTCAATATATAAATTTTGGAGTCATTAATCAACATAGTGTATATTATGAGTTTTGCAATGTATATAAAAAATTTTTAAGGAAGCTTTTGTTAATTGAAGCATTTTGTAAATACTTTGCTTTATAAACATTTCCAAAAAGAGATTACTGTACTTGTGTTGGCGACCTTCAGGTTTATTTGGTGATTTTCAGATCATGCCAGGATTATTTGGTTCCATATTGATAATATATCTCAGTTATGTGGCTAAAATATGGGGTTTACTGTAAGACACAAATGCCAAAGTTTCTTTTTTGCTTATCATTATTTAATGTTTTATTTCCTTATCTATCTATTAATTTGAAGATGCTTTTATTACTATATGGGACAGCAGAATATTTTTGCTTTTTAAATTAAATTTGGCATAGGAAGAAAAAAAAAATCAAGAAATTTTGATTTAAACCTAGGTAGATTAGTTCTGGTAACATGTCAGTTGGTATGCATGCAAGTACAAGTAATGTTGACAGCTTACTTTCATTGGCATTCAGTACAGTGAAGATAGATTTTTTGGTAATTTTTATTGCTTTGATGTATCAAAAATATTCAGCACTAATTACATTGCACTTTCTCTAAGTTTGTTATGATGTTCCATTCAAAATTATTTGGTTACCAGTAATATATACACATTAGTTTATGGTTTGATATACTTAATATATGATTATAAAATTAATGAAAATATTTTTATCCTAATTTGTTTTGAAATGATTAGAATTTTATCCATTTTAGAAGCTATTTATTTCCATTTGCATATCTGAGAAGTATATAAGTGATTAAAATTTATGTTTTGGAATAAACAATTCTAAATAGGAAATTATTACAAGCTTTTACTTATAAAGCATTTTTAGTACTATTTATTCTTGTAACGTGCATTATGATTGCTGAATTGTTTAAAATGCTCTAGAAACTAGAAATTACATTAATATATATATATTTGCAGAGTGAAATCGTAAAAGAATGCGTATGCACCTTTGTTGCAAATGGATTTGCTTTTAGTTTATTATTCTTTTAGTGTCTCGGCTGATTTCAGTAAACATTTATTTTGAAAAGTGAAGGAAAGAAAAGAAAATTCATTTTATTCAATGTAAAAATATGTAATAGAAATTTTTATACATATTTTCTTTTGAAACAACAGGAGTTCATTGAAAAAAAGATAATTATTTTAAAATGTTTTTAGCCTCTATAATATGAATTCTCTTGGTTAATGGAAATTTCATAAATCTTATAAATACTAATGTTTCAGTAATAAAATGATTAAATTTTAACTTTATAATAAATTTTTTTGCTACTGCGACAATTTTAAATTAATTAAATATGAAGGTTAAAGATTTTAATGTTTTAATTAAGCCAACAAGTTTTACACAGCCACAAATTTACAATTAAAAAAATAAATTCATGAAAGGAATTTTTTTTTTAAATTTATTATTCTGCAGAAGTTTGCAGTAGCATTCTTTTTCTTTTTATAAAATAAATTTTGAGAATTCATAGTTTTCTTATTTCTTAGCTACTTGAAGCTTAGTTTATTCTAACTTGAAAAAGCTCTCTTCAGTTCAGCAAATTTAATGCAAACATATACTAAATTTATTTCTAAGTTGAATTTAAGTTACTGTATCCATTGCCTTCTGTAATTTTAATATTATTAAGCATCCAAGGTAGTCTCCATTTTACACTTGTTCCTTTGTATTTTTGCGACAACATATTTAATTTAATGCAACATCAGCTTCCAATGCATCAATCAAGTGTAGTAATCTGGTACTTCTGCCAAGTTTACTCATCCCACCTGACTTTTCTTTGTCTTTCTTGCTGTTCTCTGATTTGTTGTCAGTTTCAAGACCACCTGCTCAGTTTCTCTAAAATCAAATTTTCATTTTTTTTTAGCTACATCTTACTAATTGTTAATTTTTATTCAGTCTTTTTTTTTATTATTTATACTTGCTGAAGAATTAAGGTTAGTTTTTGAAATATTTTCTTTTTCCAGTCTTCTAATTAGTTAGGATCTTAAGAATTCTTGTGTTCTCTTTCATATTGTTATATTTTAAACAACATATATACCACTTTTTTTCATTCAATGAAGTAAAATCAATGCCTTTGTTTTACTTAAATCTTATGCAGCAACTTCAAATTATGCATGTAGATAATTTTGAACAACTATATGATCCTGAAGTTTTTGTTATTAGTTATTTTTATTAAATTTAAAACTGTTCTTAAATTTCTTTTTATTATGCCTAAAATTGTATAAAATTAAATTAAATTCTACCTGTATTTCCTCTAAATATTTATAATAATAATAAATATATGTTGTCATAATAATCAGGTCATGGTGGTGTCATATTTTAATCAGTTGTATTATAATTATATATAATGTGTGATAGTTTAATTTATCTGTAATTTTAGAATTTTCTAATTGCATGAATTCTTTAGATTTCATGTTTTTAATTTTACTCCTCAATCTTGTAAATATTTTTGTTTTTCATGCTTCGTAGATTCCTTAAATAAATATTATTATTTTTTTTGAAGCTTTATAAGTTCTGAAACTGTTTCCACACTCGCTTTTTGTCTTTGTTATTTTCACTGGACTTAGATTTTACCAAACTTTATAAAAACCTTTAAAAATGGAATATTTTGCTTTAATATCTTGAAGTATAAAGAAGTCATTTGAATAACTCATTGTCTGCTTCCTTTACCAGCAAATGCATTTAGTGTGTGTGTGTAGAGAGAATAAACAAACAAACAAAAAAAAATAGAATCATTTTCGAAATTGGCTTCGTTAACAATTAAACAGTTATGAAGAAGAAACTGAAACCATGAAGTATTTTACCAGTTAAAAAATTAACACTCCAATAAATAAATGCTGATGGCCTTATTTATCCATAATTGTTGAATTTTAGTATTAATGGTAATGTCATAATTTTATATTCACATATCCTTCAATAGCTGCAGGATTGTAGTTGTTACGGAAATTTGGTGAAAACTACAGTATAACAGATATATAGTGAGAAACTACAAAAATTGCCAAAAATTCTTTTATTGTAAATCCTTGCTCTCAGTAATGCTAATAGTGAAAAAAAAAATTGTTGGTATGGTTAGGAAAAAAACCCCAAGCTGAATCTTTTTCTAGCAAGAATATACAAAAACAACGAAATCATTCTTCATGACAAAATTTATATGGGAGTTTCTGATGTTAAACTTGAGCAATGATTTTTTTTAAAGCAAAAGTGCTTGCTATTTAATGAAAAAAAAATATAAATGTTTAACAAAAAATATTTGCTTAAAATAATTGCTTGTTAACAATATTTTGCTTAATCAAAAAAAAAAAAGTGCAATTTTTTAAAAAAAAATTATTTTATTTATATGTTTAGTTAATAATAAATGTCAAATAATTTTGAGTGATGTTTGAAATTATTTCTCTTAATTAATTAAAATTCTTTAGAAATATCTATTCTTCAATAATTGTTAATACTATGTTACACATAATATTTCAGTAAGAAATACAACTGATGACTATGTAACCAATGTTGGGGGTTATGCATTCTATGTTTTTTATAGGAAACTTTTCTGAAACTTCAAATTGTGATAGCTATGTAACCATATATCTAATCTCAATTTTGTTAAAAATAACTGTAATGGAATGAAATTGGAATCACATGCAAAATATAAGTGTTCATTTTATTTGACATATATTTGAGCACTATTTTATTTGGTGTTTTAATATTTTAGTGTTTTTTTTCCTGCCAAAGGGCATATAAATACCAAAATTAAATAAGCACAATCCATTTAGTGTTTATGGTGCATGCGAATTGAATCCATAAAGTAAAATTTCGGGCTAACAGAAATATATTTTTATGTATCAAATTATATGAGAAATAACAAACAGTTTTTGGAGTTTGACAAACTATGATTGCTTAAAAAATTTAAAAAAAAAAATTCAACAAAATGTCAATGAAAATATATATTGCAAGGAAATGTGCTCATTATGTAAAAAATTAGTATCTCTACTCCTCGGTTTTAATAATAGAGGGAAAATGCTCCATTAAATGCATATTTTTAACTAAAGGAAGAAATGATTTTGTGAGGAATGAAACATATAATTACGAAGTACATTAAAAAGAAACGATGATAAAAAAAAGTTTAATTTAAAAATATTAAAATCATGGCAATTAAATTATTATAAAAGGAATGATAAATTTTAAATTGTAAGTTGTTATTACAGGATTATATTTATTATATTGCTGAAATTTCCTGTATTTAATTTCATTTTTAATTATTTAAATTTCTGAAATTTTTTTAAAATGTGTACATTGTTTATTTTCAAAGAATATTTCTGCCCAATTCATTAGTTCCAGATGTACACATCTCACCTATAGAATGCCAAATTTACATACTATACACACATATTTATTTTTTTATTTTGATCCTTAATTTTTAATTCATATTCAACTCTAAGGGTTGAGATTATTTCAAATATAAAATCTTCTCATTAAATATTTGGCTGAGAAAAGGTTTCTTCTTACTTTACAATAACTTGAAAACTTTTTTTAAAGTTTAAATAAAGTTTATTAAAATATATTCTAACTTGATTAAATATTTTTTTTATTTCTCCGATAAAACCACTATCCTTTCAACTAAGAATTGATTTTTTGGTGGAAAAACTAACCCAAGCAATTTCTCAATCCTCTTTAAAACCCAGTTTACCTTTTAGGAAATACTTTAAGTAACAAAATAAATAATAGATTAGAAAATCTTGTTCAGGATTTAACAATAAATGCAGTAAAACTTCTGACCCAATTTATGCCTGTTTTTAAGAGATTGTCCTAGATGCATGTGACTGAGATAAATAGATTAAGATGGAATAAAGCACCATTTTTCTGTTAATCAATTTGTCACCTTTCCCTCCTAGTTATCTACTTTATTTTATATGTTTTTACTGATAAAAGAGATCAAAATTTATCTGACTTGGTTGCAGCTACTTATAATGCATATCTCTTCTGATCTTACTCAGTAGCTTCTATATTTTTTATATATTTTGTAACCATTGTTTGCAACTTATATATAATGTGTCCTTAATTGACTGAATTTATAACAATTATTTGAACCTTTTAATGCTTAATGAAATTACATTATAGAAAAACATAAGTTTCAAATTTGTCTGCTTTTATGCCCTTCTAGTTCTTGTTTCAAAATATATGGAACCTTCTTATTTTTGTTCCAATTTAAAATGCAACAGTGTTATCCTGAATAAACAGTGTTATCCTTTTTTACTTTAAAATTGGTCAATGAAATTTTAGCATTCAATCTATATTTAGTTTCCTCAGATATAACTGATACTCATTACCATACAGCTATTTATTTACAGGCATAATATAAAGAAACATTTTTCTCAATGTAATATTGTTATAAAAATTCTTTTTTTGATATAAAATTAACTGTAATTGATGAAAATTACAAACAATAAAATAGGCTTGTATTTTTTTTTGTTAATTTATAATGTTATAGAATTTTAATTATTTTTAATAATATGATTTAATCACTTTTTGTCATCATTCAACCTATTTTAAACATTTCTATCTTTTTAAGCATGGATATGAAAAAATATTTTATCTATGCATAACTGTATCATTTAATATGGTAAAATGTATGTATTAAGTCTTCAGGTACATGTTTGCTAAAAAAAATAATCTTATTACATTTTAGCTATGAACTGTCTTTTCAAAATATTTCAGGTTCTACAATACAAATGGCCATTAGCTTCAAGATAGGGAAGAAAACATTATCAGAAATATTATTATAAATAGTTGTCTTCTAAAACTAACAGTTTCCTGATGATTTTATTGTTTTCAAGTGAATTCACTCATGAAAAATGATACTGATATTGAAGCAGTATCATGATGATTTTGTTATTTTCAAGTGAATTTACTCTTTGTCAAAAATGTTATTGAAATAATCATATAAAATGTAGGCAAAGGAAATTGCATTAAATCGAATTTTAAGTTTTAAAGTCAGCAACAGTCTAGTAATTTTTTTTGCAACATAATTAAATCTGTGATATAGATACTTTAGCATCTTCTCTCTTGGCACTACATTCTTCACAAATATTTTCCCTGTGACCTGGCTATTTCTGTTTTAAATTAAAATTTACATGAAATAATAAGAAAATTTCTTGTTTCCAAAAATTATCGTCTATTGCAAATTTTATGACCTTTGCTTAGCTACATTTTCTTGTTATCAAGAGTTTCATATATAAAGGGGAACTAATTTCTTTGCTGGAAATTTAAAGTTATCTTTTATTGAAATATTCTTTACATCATATTTATTTTCTGCCTATTTATTTATGGAGATTGTAGTTAAATGTTTAAACTACAAGTTCATGGAGATTGTAGCTAAATGTTTAAACTACAAATAAGTGATGGATAAAGAAATTATGACCATCAAATTAAAATTTATGGTAATTTTTTGATAATTCACAGTTTTTAAAAATAGAATTACCGCCTTTTTAAAAATTTTTTTATTAGTATATCTTCTTTCTGTAAAATATATCTTTTGCCGTGAGAGGCATTCCCCCCCCCCTATAGAAATTCATGGCAAGTTTACAGTTATTTTCAATAAATTTTGCAGATTTTAATTTGGTGTTAAAGCAATAATTTTTGTAATTTGCTTAAAATTGGTCGTTCTTTAAACCATGTTGTAAAGATATTTTCAGTCACCCACGGAATCATTCATTGAATTCGCTTTGCTGCCCCTTAGTCTTACTGATGTTATAATAAATTAATATCCACAAATTTTTTATAAAATTTTTTATAAGTTTTCTTTGATGGAAACATCGTCCCTCGAAGGATTCTGATATGATGCTTAAGTAAAAGTTTGAAGAAATTGATCAATTAATTGAATTAATGTTTGAAATGCATGTCATCTTGAAAAAATAGGTTTGGTTGTGGGCAAAAAAAAAAAAAATGTCCTTCACTTTTAAGCAGTCATTCAACTACCTTTCTCTCTTTAATCCATGGACGTCATTCCTTTCCCTAACACCTTTCCTTGGATGACCGCCAAAATATTTTACTTGTGAACCTGCCACATCTTGAGTGAAAAATTTTCTTCTTTAATTCAGTAAATGCACATTAAAAAATAATAAAGAAATCTCGCATTTGTGCGAATGCAAGCTTTAAGAACGGAGGAAGCAGTTTTCATCAATTTCTTTTCCGAAGGTCGTTTTCAATTGTGACCTGCAGAAAAAGAATTAAGGAGGCGAGTTGAGAATGCGCTTCGCCCTTTACTGTTTACTTAGCTTCATTATATTTTACCGCTGGCAATGTGAAATCGCAGGCGGAACCGGAATTCAGTACTTTTTCGATGGTTTCACTACATGTTAATTGTAGACCATTTATAGATGATGAGTGGGTAGATAATCGTTCTTATTTACCAATATCATGTTAATTGGGTGCTTTTCATTTCTCCGGAAAAATTGTGTGGTTTATATACACGAAGAATTACGTGATCTGATTTCAAGTATAAATTACCCATGCAGAATTTTGCTACTAAATCTAAAATAGTTGTTTTTCGTATTTCTTTCATTACGATTTGTTGCTCAAAAGATTATTTATTCAATTATTTTATTGTCTAACTTTTTGTATGTTATTTCAGATTTTGCTTCAGTTCTGTGTTTTTGTAGCATCTGTTTCTAAGAATTTTTATAGCAATTAAATTTCAAAGTTTAGATAGAAAAAAGGAATATTTTCCATACCCGTAATTTTACCATTAACATTTTTTTGCTGTCGAAGTCTGATTCTTACTTAATTTTAATAATCAATTTGCTTCGTTTTCCATGCTAATTCACCATTCATCAACGTCATTGCGTTTAAAGTTGCACTTTATTCTGTTATATTAATTTCAGTTTTTTTTGTTCCGTAAAACGGAGGGGGGGGGGAGGGGATTTCGAACATGAAATTTAAAAAAAAATGTAGTTAAATCTGTTTTTCAGATACTTCTTGAATATTTTCTATTGATGTAAAATTGTTTTTAATTGTTACTTTAATGTCTGAAATGTGACAGTGCTTAATAAATTGATTAAATTCTGCATTCATAATCTTAATTTGGCTGAACAATTACAGATGATATTTCTTATTTTCTTTATAAACAATCAGCAAATTAAACGAAAATATTTCTTATTAACTCTCTCTTTAAGGCTTTTAAAACCATTCACAAATGTTATTTTACTATCTTAAAAAATTTTTTCGTTGCCCACTATTATGAAGCGCAGAGAATAAAGTGATATTTTGGGTGAGCAGGCTGCCATCTTTCATCCATATATTTCAGATTTATAAAAGGATATTCAATAATAATTTGACGCTGAATTATTTACTTTGTTCAGAGAAGATAAGAGAAATGCCTGCAAATGTCCAATCAAATATGCTATCGACTATTTTGATATTCTTTGAAAACTAAGATACTTAAAATAAGAAAATTAAATTACTTTAACATCACTAGATGGTGCATTTTATGATTCTTTGTTCTTTGAGTGTGCTATCGAAGGCTTAGTAAAATGGAATTATTGTCATTTTTAATTTCTCGAATACATGGTATAAAAAAAGTATAGTAATCATCAAAAACTTCGAACTCGAGATTTTGATGAATCTCCACGTTTTAGACCTTCCTCAGTTCAAAAATTGGAAAAGTGTCTGTGACAAAAATAACTCAAAAACGCCTTGAGCTTGACGGTTAAAATTTGGTATATAGTCCTTACCTCAAATTTGCAAATTTATATCAAATTTTGAGTAAAATCCGTTCGAATATAAGTTAACAACGATAACTACAAAACAGAGAACTAGATAAAATAAAATTCGGTACACGGATTTAACATCTATAGTGTAGATAGATGCCTATCGAATTTTGAGCCAGATTCAACTACGGATTGAATGTCTGTCCATCTGTACTTTTAGAAAAATCTAAACACGATAATTCAGAAACGCAGTGACTTAAATATATCAAATTTGGTACGAAATTTTGTGACTGCAAGTGCAAGTGTGTGTCAAATTTTTGTTTCTGTCGGTTGAGAAAAACATGAACTATAAATCACAAATTCAATTTATGGATACTACTAATGCATGCCAGGGATTAATCGCCAAATAACTCGCCAAGAATAACGCGATATATTCAGTGAAATTGCTGAATTCACACCAAAAGTTAATATCTCATAAATATGTCTTCTCCAATATCTTGTAAGGCGTTCTCTGGCACGTCAAGTTTATTAGAGTATGCAAGAACGTTTTGGAGAGTCCACTTCCGCTGGTTTTTGTCAAAAATTTTGATACTAATTGGGTAGATATTATGAATAAATTATCCATATAGTGAAATTTCTACTTATCCACCAGTTTAAATTTCGATTCCATTTCTAAGCAAACTGCTTATCATGACGGATCAATTATATATTTTGAAGACAAAATAAATAAATTAATGATAAATTTTAATTAAAATTTATTATATTCTTAGTACGGTAAACCTTAAGTACTAAATACATTTTGCGTAATGGAGTTTTTGCATGCTTACTGCTGCCCTTCTTAATCCTTCAGTTATTTTCCCGCCACCGGTAGGGAGATATTCTGTCGAGGTCACGAGCAATTCTTCCGAAGCCTGTTTTAACCGAACGGGGCAGGAAGGTTAAAAAGAGTGGGCAATTAACCTTGACCTAGAGCTGCAACTGCTATCCTAATATGGAAGAGACATTTGCAGTGGTTTTGTTTCTTTAAATTTGATGACTTTTTATTTCAAATAAAATCCCACTGTTTAGATTATAGTGTAATTACAAGAATTGCAATCAAACAGGGCATTCTCCCATGTGGTCATAATTGACATTAAATGTATGTTTTTTTTCTCCATGTAATAATTGATTTAAAATAATAAATGCCAATGCAATCAGATTTTAAAATCGATTTCGTCAGCAGGATGCAATAAAGTAGAAAGACGATATTTTCTACTTATCAATTGCGTTGATGATTTTGTACTGGTTCTTACAAAATCATCAACGCAAACCATTTATACATTAACAATTTTTTTTTCGTTCTTGATAACCCTAGATTAAATTTAATTTTCGAATTTTTAAAAATCCTGTTTAATTCTCTGTCAATACTTTTTCACCCAACACAGTATAATCCCGAGTATCCAGTTCGCTGCTATCCGACATCAGTACTATCCGGCCTAGTTTTCTTTCACCTGAATTAAATGAGGAAGATGAGGCCGTTGTATTGGCAAAATTGTTTGTTTCCTGCATTTAAGTTAAGCATTTTAGAATTTAATGTTAAAATGTGAGCAGTTTAACTTACTTTTTCTCTAATAAATTCTTGAAGTGTGCAGTACAGTATGTAAACATATATAAATTACCAGTACAGAGCCTTCTATTTTAACTCGACACGTTACCGGCAACTGCTTCTATGATTTACCGGGACGCGTTCACATTATACTTGATTTGAGACAAATGGAGGCTATTGTACTCTATAAGAAGCAAGAAAATACGTATTGTAACAGTGAATATACTAACTTTGGTATGAAAACTTTGTCTTCTTGTATTGATGGGCAAATAAATGAGTTCATAGAACTCCGGCCTACACTTCCACCACATTAGGCCGAATATTCGGGAGTCTACTGTATATTTTTTCAAATGAAGTAATTAGAACAATCGGAACTGTGATTTTTTTTTTTAACTCTCTTTGGGTTAGAGATGATCTGTTTCTTAATTTTGAATGGATTTGAAATCGAACTGTTTGTCATCAAGAATTTAATATTGTAATTAAAGTGAATGTTTAAAATTTCATTTATAAGCACAATTATTATTTCATATTATATAAATCTGTTTAAAAACTATTCTTATGCGAAACGAACAAGTCCATCGAAGATATTTAATTCCTTTGCTTAATTTTATAATTTGTTTTAGCATATTATTTATATAAATCGGAATTCTTCAGAATAACGAGCGGCTCGAATTCTTTCAGATTTCGCCGATCTTATTATGATGCAGTTTTATATTCTGCTTGTTTTAATCAGCTTAGCGAGTAACTAGAGGTTTGCTAAAAATTTATGCACTTCTACTTAATTTCCGAGAAATAACCTGCTTAAAATCCTATTAGTCGTCAAGGAAAATGGCTCCATAAATCTCCTTTGATGTTTAAAACTGGAGACTTTCCTTTTAAATCTAATTTTGTGATGAATGAAAATGGTAATCGAAGCGTTTTATGCAGTTTGCCGAAGGCTATGGCATTTGAATTGAAATTCTATTTTCTATGCTGTTTATTGATCGTTTTCGATGTGACTTATGACTGAAATTAAATAAAGTTGTGACCATCTGTTTAGTTTCGTTACATTTTATTTCATTTGATCGTTAATATTTTACTTATTTGAAATGTTATCATTTTGTGACTACTGTTAAAATTGTTACTAATATTTTTCTGTTCTCAAGTAAAGATACTTCTTACTTCGGTGAAAAGGTTTGTTTGTTTTACTGTCATTTCTAGATTTAGAATTCATTAATTTTTTTTTTTACACAACTTTAATAAATTTTTTGTCGTTTGAAACAGTTTTAGATGAGGTAACATTTTATTTTTATTTGCGATTATAAAGAACTTGTGTTAATTGGCAAATATAGAATGCATGGCAAATACAGAATGCATTATTTTTAGAATTTTTTTTATTATTAAATACCAAATCTCCACCTTTTAATTTTTATGGAAAAATTAAGCGATAAAATGCATTGTAAGATTAGCATTTCCTCCGATTTTTATGAAAATATTCTTAGTACCCATTCATTTTGGTTGAATGTCAATAAGACTCAATCACTACTTATAATAAAACTGAATTTATGAAGATTGAATATAATTTTGCTCCATCTTTACTGATAAAATTACTAGCATATATTAGCAGCTTTACCATTTTATTTAAAAGAGTTCTAATTTTATCTGCAAGGGCGTTTACTTATGAATAATATCCTTTCACACTCTGAAATTAATTTTGGATGAAGGCTTAAAATATGTTCTAAGTTCAAGGCTAGTAATAAGAAAATTGCTATCTGGAAATCGCAAGACGAAGATAGATCCCTTTTATCTGCAAATATTAGGGAAAGAAAATTTCATTTTCCCCTTTCATTTCATAAGGATTGTAGCTATAAAGGTGAGAGAGAAGAATTTGATTGTTTTGAATCAAGGAAACGCTATTAGACCTGACAAAATTTCATTCACATTCGTTTCTTTCTGCTTTACATCCGAAATAGACTCATCTGATATCATGCAATTTTAAGTCACATCTGCCAACTCGTCAGAGCCAGGCTATAATATGTTTAGTAACTTTCATTTACTAAAAATATCTCATGTAGCATCTTCTTGCTGCGCTAGAAATTTAAACATGCTATGATTAAAATCATTTATTCAAAATCATGTCATTCCGTTAAATTAATATTTTCCGCATTTTGTCATGCAAGTTCTATATTTAATTGTACATTAAATTGTAGTTTCTACCATTCTGATGTGATGATTTATTCTCTTTCTTTTCTTAACTTAAGGAAGCACTATAGTTTTCTGGAAATTCTTCAATAAAAATTGTTGTTGTGGTAAAATTATCTAATATCCGATTTCAAATTTTGTTTCCTCAATTACATTTATTTAACACTTTTAATTTAAAGATATTCATTTAATGCTTAATACTTCATGACGTTTTTAGTGGCCTTATAAGAAAAATGACCAGACTTTCTAGATTAGTCGGAACAGCATGGGTTCTGATTCTCTGCCCACGATTGGTCAAGTTTTTCAGATTATATTAGGGGTTTTTTTTTTTTTTTTTTTTTTTTTTAGCATTAAATAATTCAAGTTAAAACGTGTAAATGAATTAATTTTTAAAATCTTAAAACAGCGAGAATTTTGCTGATTCCAAGATAAAATTTGAATTGCCAGCGTTCGAAAATTTTTCCTTCACATCTTTTACATTGTCATATTAGAGAGACTATATTCTGTAAGAAAGAATATACTTGAAGGGGGAAAAATTAATTTGTAAAATAATATATTAGTGTTTGTAAAATATATTACTCATATTTCTTTCTTTTCCTGCTGTTTTTTTAAAATATATTTAACTATTACATCGCTTTGAAACGCTTTATTTACACCTATTTTCTTTCCAGTCAATGCCTTGAATGAAAATTCTGAAAGTCCATTCATTTATGTTGTAATAAAACGTGAAATATCAGGATGAAATACTATTTGGAAAAGTTGGCCAAGAACGGAAAGAATCAGTTGTGCTACAGCCCTTATTTCGCGAGGATCGTTCTTTTCATTATTAAGTGAATGATTCTGTAAATAGCAAATCCTATTAATAAAATCAATTGTGCGGGGAAATAGAAAAAAAAAAGCATCAATATTATTATAAAGAGCAAAGTGAATGTTTTGATTGCTTGTAACAAATGATTGTATTTAACATTAAAACAACGCCTTTTATTGTTAACGCTATCCCCGCGTTTCAGTTTACACTCTTAGTAAAATAAGTAGCATGGTATTTCGGAAGTCCCCCGTTGCTCTATAAATATTCATTCTACGAGATTCGAAATGTAGTCGCCTAGTTCGTTAGTGCTTTTTTTTTTTTTTTTTTTTTTTTTTTTCTTTTGAAGAATGGGGAGCACCTGAATACGAGTTTGAAATATCCTTTTGTTTTCAACTTGAACTATTTCGCCCCAATGTGTCTTTATTGGTTTATTTATTTTCTGATCTATGTCTTTTTAGATTCTTTTTACTAAGTCCTTTGACATTTTATTTCTATTGTTATCTTAGAATTTCACTTATATCCAGGTGTTAAAGTTTATATAAATTTTTTTCTAACTTGGTCTGTATACAATTGATAGATTATATTTCCTCATTTGTTTCGTATTGGTTTTGCCTTTTTTCTCGCAACTCTTGTTCCATAGTGGAAAAATTCTATCGACCACATTTCCTCCAAAGATTTCGCCAGGACCCTTCCCCTCTCTCCAGTATATATGTAATAAGATGCTAATGCAATTTAAAAGGACACTCATTAAAATTAGTTGGACAGTTCGGCCGGCCAGTGAAGGGTTTCCCACCAACCGAATTACAAATGTAGGCCTTGTGTGTGTGGAGAAATGTTAGTTCTTTGCGTTTTTCTAAAAGTCTTCCAAGAAGTTATTGTTTATCGTACACAAAATTTTGGAGCTAATACCTCCAACACACATGGTACTTGAATCTTCCTAACTTGTGCTAACATTATATGCTGTATGAATCCTTGACTCATTTAAGTAGTATGTTTAATATGCCTGTTCACTCAGACATTTTTTTTCCCGGAAGAAATGGCAAATGGCACTACTCTATAGTTGCTTAAGGATTGCAAATGTACATAGTCCCAGTGATGTTAGAGACGCACCAGACACATATACATAACATTAAGATAGATTTATTTATTTATTTTAAATCTAATGCACTTATCTACCAGCAGGGCCAAACTTCAAATATCTCCGGCTATACATTTTAGTTGAGAGTTTTTACCTAATTTGCTAAGATTTTTTTATACTATTTGTTATTTTTGATTTGTGAAATAACTGTTCTTGCATTATTTAACGATTCGTAATCTTAAAACAACTTACACTCAATTGCTTTAGCAGATTGTGTGTAGGAAGGTTTTAATTAACATATTTTTTAGATAGATTTGTCCTTGTTAGTTTACTATACAAAAGGATACGAGTTAAAATAAAATTTATAAAAACTCCAGAGATTACAAATTTCCTCCGCGGATTTTCAGATTTTTTAGTAGAGAAAATGGCGGTGAAACGAAATCGTGTGAGATGCAACGAACCATGATCGTCTTTTTATAGAAAAGGAGAGTCAACGCATGAGTAACTTGGTTCATTGGTGGTAATTGCAAAATAATTCGAGAGGATTCGTTCATCTTTTTTCTCTCCCCTTGATCTTTCTGCCTGAGTAAAAGTCCTTTGACTATTTTTTATTTTCACTGTAATTGAGAAAGTTCATTCGTATTTAAACAAAATTCTCAGAAGCTGATTGAGCGTGTTTACTTGGCATTTGAATTTACCTAGCATCGCTTTATTTGCGATTTAAATTGTCTATATTTTGTATGTCTTGTTTATGGAATGAGTTGTTTTGGGATGTCTTGTTTATGGAATGAGTTGTCCTAATTTTTATCTTAAATTAGCCCATAATAACTTCATTCTAAAATAGCCCTATTTCCTGATCCAAATCCACCTTTTTTATTTAATTAATGCTACACGAGCTCTGTAAAGCTTCTTTAATCAATATTTTCACATTTTCCAAGTGAACGGATAAAAATCTGTCATTCTAAGCAAATTCTTTTAAAAGATACCTATATTTCCCTTTCCTAAGTCTACACGTGTCAAAGACTCCCTATCAGAATCTCATAGTGTAAACTGAGCAGAGTTTACAACTCAACTCAGTTGTAAAACCTTTGTTTACTAGGAATGGCAATGTTTTTTTGTAACAGCAAGAAAAAATAAATACCGATAATGCTCACGGTAGTTGTTAGAAGATGTTTTTCGTATTATTTTTTACAATTTTAGTATGTTTCATTGATTTGTAGAACTATGAGTTCATTTGAGTGAGTGTAAAAAGGCGTCCGTGTATAATTTTTGACCTGCTAGTAACACATGGTATAAAATCTCTGGTGGGAAATATTTTGGTCTCTTTTCACTTTTTTGCTCTTTTCTTGTTTCTGGACTGACGTATCTCGTCGCTTCTTGCTTGTACATAAATTTGCCGTTCCGGGATGGGATAAAGCGAAGTTTAGGAATTCAAAACTGTCTTCCATTCGACCACGAATATATATATATATATATCAAACGGCCGATTGTCAAAATTTCATATATGTATTTCATGAAACTACTGATCTACATAATATTTTTACTTTTTCTTAGATGAAGTATTCAGATGAAAAATATTGCTATTGTCAAAAAATTCGAATTCGAAATTTTGAGAAATCTTCATGTTTCAGTTCTCTTAGTTCGCAAGACACATTTTTGGAATTGTGTCTATCTGAACATGATAATTCTGAAACGCTTTAAGCCAGACTTATAAAATTTTGTATATAATTTTTGCACCAAATTTGTTAATTTTATTAATTTTTGAAGGAAATTCATTAGCCGGGAGCCTGGCTCCCCAAATACCAGTGAATACAATATTTATAAAGCTTAAAGAGTTAGATTGGTCAAATCTGGTGCAGAATTTTAACATCTAAAATATGGAACTAAATCAAATTGATCATTTGTATCAAATTTTGAACTAGATCCGTCCAGGGGTTAGGCAGTCTTGCTATTTTCATGCATTTTTTAAATTTTTTTTTCCATGCATGTAAGCACGATAGTTTAAAAGTGCAACTATTTAAATAAATGAGATTTGGTGCATGATCTTGCCGCCGAAAATTATAGTTACATGCAAAATTTTAGTTTCAAACGGTTAGAGAAAAAGACATTTACAATCCTTTACTATATTACGAAGCAAGAGAAGTCTTATGAGTGGCACCTAAAAATAAAAATCCGAGTACTCTTGGCAATCACGGCCTTGTCTTGGGGTCTGAAATGTATGTGGGAAAAATAGAACAGATTAACAACTTTACTGGAGAAAGAGAGTATGTGAAGAAATTTCTGGTGGATCCGCTGATTTACTATTTCCCTTTGTGATGTTAGTCAGCAATAATGATTATATTTCAGATCAGTTAACTCTGTTGTATCGTTCTTAAGCTTTTAAGATTCCCTGAACAGGGCATTTAAATGTTAAATTATAATTAACATTTACAAATTGCAATTTTTAGGATTGCAACTCGTGGATTTCGGTTTTCGTCCTTATTCTTTTCTCTTGATGTAAGATCATTTATAATAAAAGTTTAAGCTGTTAATAGAAGTTGAGTCGAATGGGGGGGGGGGGGTTAACTAATACGACAGTGTGTAATCAACCATCAAAATCCTACGCAGTAGCAAAGTTTTAAAAATAGAGTGTATCGATAATTCTTCATTATTTAATATCCCCAAAGTGTTTTATTTATAGTTGCAATAAAAAATCAATTACATTTTAATGGGGAAGCATGAAAAAAAAAAAAAAAAAAAGAAGAAAAAGAATCTGTTCTTTCTCACAATGCGTAATGGGAAAAACCAGAGTTGTTCCGTAATGAACAAATTGTTATATATATTATCATTTATACTTTTGAAATAAAATCCTAATGACTGTTATTTCAATTTTTAAAAGCTAGTGAAAGTTCATTTAAAATGTGCTTTTCTGATAAGCACAGCTTTCAACAAATGAAATGAACTGGCAGCCTAGGAAAATCAGTTTTATATTCAAGTTCTATCAATGGAAGAAATGTGATTAATTTGATTGAATAATGAAATTCTTATGAATTTTCTAATTATATTCAAAGTGCTCTGCGCCTGCTTAAATCTGTTATCTTCCCCATTATTGAAGCTTTAATTTGAAACGGAAAATTTTTAAACTGCAACTACCCAATTTATTAGAAGAATGTTTATAAAATAATAGGGGTAGTAAGTAAAATGATTCAACATCGAAGCTTTATCTATGCTACTAATTATGTTTTTTTATTGTACTTATATGCTAGAAACTTTTAGATAGATCCCGTATAGGAAAACTTATTGCAATGGTTCTCATTGCACAAATCTCTGCAGATATTCACCGATCATGGCTCCCTAAAATCATCCTTATGTACTATTCGTTTCTGGATCCCGACACTACCCTTAGCGATCATTATACTTAGCTAAGGGAAAATACGGAAAGATGGGCGATTACTATACCTCTTAATTCTGCGAATAATCTGAATATACACCCTATTGCTGAATGTAAACATCACCTTTTATTTTTCTTCTCTCCGCTTTTTTGGCGAAATAAACAAATTAATTAAAATTGTTATCGGGAATTTTTTAAAAAATTGCTCTGAGATGCATAATCCAGCTCCCCCCCCCCCCACACACACACACCGAAAAAAAAAGAAAGAAAAAAAACCTATTAAGGAAGAGCGGAGTATACCGCATAGTCGTTTCTGGTGGTAGTAAAGAATGCGGGAAATGATCTTGGGCTACCTCCCTTTAGGGTGGATGGATGTGTATTAGAATATATCATTTCATCTTCTAATTTCCCTCTTATTTTAAAGCAATATCGAGTATTGAAATAAATCGGGAATTTTCTTTATAGTCTTGGGTCTCCAGGTTTGAAGGCTATATAATAAAAAAAATAATAAAATAAACCAAGGTAATAAAAATAACTTTCATCTGGAAATGTTATCAGGCCTTACATTTTTCATCAGCAATCATTTTATCCATTTCTAAGTTATGTGGTTACGTTAAAAAGTATGATTTTTTTTTTTTTTTTTTTTTTGCGAGACTATGAAATTTTTTTAAATTTAATATTCTTAATGTTTGAAAAGGTTTTTTCAGTAAAACTATTAGAATTTTGTTTCTAAATTTATTTTTTGGAAAGTTGCACTGATATTTTTGCATTCACATAATTTCTAATAGTATCTTGCATCTTTAGATGCTACTTCTCAAATATAGAATGATAGAATTTTCATACAGAAAACTACATAAATTAAAATGTAACGCATATTTTATTCCCAAATTTGGCATAATAATTTCGTATGTTCTGCATTTCCTGAATTGGAAAAGAAGTAATTTATTCATTTTGTAATATTTTGTAGTTGTTTTAGTGCTTCACAATGTAGAGGGGAAAAAAATGAAGTTTTCTTGTTATTGAATGGACGCCAGTGTTTAAAGAATGGATAGAATTACAACTTATTTTTTAGATCATGAATATATTTCTTAAGCTTTCTGCAAGATTTTATGCAAATCGTTTGTAACCTCTAAACTAGATGTTTTTTTGCTTGATACCTCTTTTTAGCCCTTCCTCCCCCAATAAAAAAGCCCTTTTGTCCAATTAAAAAAAAAACCTTTTGCCATTTAAATGTTATATTTTGGTTTCATAGATGGTTTTTCAATCATTTTAATGCAAATATTCAAAAATATAACAATTTTCGAATTTTTTTCTAAATAATTCATCCTGAATGTAATCGCATACATTACTGAAATGTGACCTGTTGGATGAATAAATTCGGAGTGGGGTGATTCCACGCAACATGAAAATTGGTACACGATATTGTTCCATATAAAAAAATGCCTTTTTAGACATTTTTTTTTTCATTATATATTATAGATGCTCCGAAATTATATGCGATGTATCTAAAAGAGAGTTTTCATAAGAGATCCATATCAATACAAAAAAGCTCAAACCAACTATCATAAACCATGTCGCTGATTTAAAACAAGGCAATTTAATGAGTTAAGTAAATTTACAAGGAATTTTGGAAATTGCAATTTAAGCGGCAATGTCAACGACGGGATGGACGGCGTCACAAGCACATACACAACAACATAATTCGGAATAGTATCTTTTAATTTGTAGATTGAAATGTTTAAATGTCATTGCAAAAGTTAGGACGAGAGCATAAAACTAACGTCGTATGTCTAGTTTTTATTAAAACAATATAAATATATATTATTTATGGAAAAAGAATGGATTTAATGTAATTTCATTGAAACGAACCTGAATTTTGTAGAAACCGAATAATAATGACGCAAAAGCTTGCGAAAGTATTGGGCAAAAAAAAGGTTGAAGCAGTTCTACGCTTTAGAATTCTGGGAAACAGTAAATAACGTCATAGAGGTTTGTGTTTTCGATGCTGCCGGATTTCTAATCTTTAAAAATTGGTAATGAGTTTACTCAGTTCCTTGTTCGGTAGTTTAGTTGCGGAATTTGCTCTGATGGGATTCATAATTGTTGTTGCGAGTGATAAAGGTATGTGCAATTTAAGTTTCTTATAATCGTTTAATAATGTTCGTTATTTTAATAATTTGCTCTTCCTTTATAGAAATTTATGGATTTTAAATTAAATTGGATTAATATTTACATTTATGTTTATAGAGATTAGAAGAACCAGTGCTCTTTCGTTTAATTTATAAAATTTCAGTTCAAAGTTACTTGTACAGAAAGTTTGCCATAAGGGGTAATACTGCACAAAAATGCTTTAAAAAAAATTGTTTATTTTGTAAAACGTTTACTGGTTTGGAAGAAGAAAGTGTCCTCACTCCCCATTTAGTGGTTGCACTTAAAGAATTTTGAAAATTGTTTAATGATTCCGTTTGTGATAGTGATAGATTCTTCTCTCTTCCTTAGTAGAGATAGAGATTCAAATTTGTTACGAGGTTAGAAATGTCGCTTACTGTGCTCTTTCGGAACCTCTGTTTATTTCGCTTTATTCTTCAGTGAACAAGGCTGCTAATATAGATGTTCGTGTAAGCAGTGATGTTCTGTTTTAAATTTTATGTTAGGAACATATTAATAGTGGCATAGAATTCTGATTCGAAATCAAAGAAATGTATTACCAGTGCTTTTAAAATCATTTGATGTATGTAATTCATGTATGCTGGCGTCCTGGCATAGGGGTACCGTGTCTTCCCCGTGATCTGGGCGTCCTGGGTTCGATTTCCGTTTCTTGCATGGTTGTTCTCCCTCTGTTCTGTCTGAATATGCCCTCCTGTAAATAGGGGTTGTGCAAGCGAATGAGTGATGCGTGACTGACAAAGTCGTACTCTTGGCCCCAGTTAGCGCTACTAAAAACAAGAGACGCGCTCCCTATCGGTTTAAATCGCTGTCTTCGTAACAGCGGGCTTGTCTAAGTGCCATAAGAAACAACGATTCATGTATTGATTGATTTTTCTAAATACATTCATTTATCCTTTCTACTGATTCTTTTGATTTTAGGCTTTCCATTTTGGCACGTCACGAGATGGTTTTGGCTTACAGCTCTCTAAGGGATCTTTACCATCTTAAGCGAGAAACAAAGCATCTTTTGATTTCAAAATTCAATTTCAGTTGCTTATCAAGTTTATTGAATTTGGCCATAGATGGTTATCTTGTTTAGTGTTAGTGGCATCAGTTTTGTTTACGATGTCGTCCCAAGACTCACGCTAATTCAAAATAATTGGATCGATACTTGTTTGGATCTGTTTAGTTTTCTAATTATCGGGAGATGTCTCTGGGAATGCAATATCCAAATCCAAAGCATCCAGATTATTGAGAAAGATTTTGAATCGCATGTTTCAGTACATGGTGATACAAAGAATGTAATGAAAATTTCAATATTGTGAATGAACATTTTGTATTCCTTTCAAATTCTAAAATATCCTAGAATTTATTACATTTCTTCGAGCGGCATTGTATTATTCAGATTGATGTAGTATTTGAGACAGTGGCATAAAAACTCTTCTTTTTCCATCGTTAATTCGAAAGTTGCTTTATTTTGCTCTGAATCGGTAACAATTTTGTAATGTTAGTTTTGAAATCAAGGCAATTATGTTTTTATGTAAATGTCAAGTTCGTATGTGACATTGCAAACATGAAACTGCATTTTATCCACCTTCACTCCTTTTGTTGACAAACTTTTCTTTATGATTTGATGTATTGATATATAAAATCAGTATGAGAAATCCATAATATGAGTGCTATATTTTATTCTGAAGTGTCTATATGAATGCTATACTTTATTCTGAAGTGTCTACTGTCAAAAATAACTTTAAATGTCCTCCAACATGCTTGTATAAGGTTTGTGATATTTATTTGGAGACAATCTCTCTATTAATAAAATCCCAATATATACAGGAATGTTTCGAATTTCTTGGTCAAGTTTGAAGACCTTGTCCTCACGCCTCCGCCAGTTTCTTAATCGATATTTAATATAAGTTAGATCTCGTTGGCTTATCTCCAGCAAATTGACACCCAATAGAGATGTCTTTGCCTCTGTAACTTGTATTATATTGCAGAAATTGGTTGTCCATTAATAGTATTCATGTTTTGTCAAATTACCCTTCTTTATTTGCTGTAATATGCAAGTTTTAATTGTAAAAAAGTATGCAGGAATCCCCCCCCCCCTCTTTCATGAAAGAACCCAGCTTGCAATTATTTCATAAACAAATAATAAACAGGAATTTTAATGGTATTAAATCTTGAGGCACCTTTTTACCTTCGTCTTTCGGCCGTCATTACATTGATTTGAAAAGGAGAATTTTCTTCACAACTTAAAGTGCTCATGCTTTCAACTAAAAGGAATCTTCTTTAATTCACAGAAAGCAAAAATATTTTGATTCGAACAATGAAAAAAAAATATGATGAAATATAAATACTGTTAGAACAATGATTCGGTTTGCACGATTCCATTCTTTGAATTTTGCTTTTCTTACCTCAAATTCTGTGGTTTTTGGCTTCGAGCCATTTCATTCATTTATATAAAATGTATAAAATTCCTTTCTTTTCGCCGAAAGATGTTCATTTATTTGGAATATTTTAAGCATGACTAGTCTTTGGATTGCGTGCCTTTTTTTGTGGAGGAGGGGGGATTGAAATGCAGACAGGAATATTTTTTAAAGCACTCTCCTGAGAAGTTCTGGTATTGTGTTCGATAAAACTTTTAATACACACACACACACACACTCAAAAGCGTATTAAAATAATTTTCATTTCTCGTTCCATATTAGCTGTCTTTGGCAGCTGGCATTTTCATTCGAGTTAGGTTATCTTGACCGTAACTGTTAAACTATCAACATGAAAAGTTTAATAATCTGTAAATTTTCTCTTTAATTCTTTATAATATTGAAACATGCGAATAATCTATCGAGAATGGCAGACGTTTTTAACCACAGCTTTAAAATTGGAAAATATAGTAAATGATTGGAGGGAATATGTATAATTTCAGTAATGAAATTAAGTTTAATTTCGTTGCTGTAATAAAAAATATTGTTGCAAATCATATGCAAAAAATAAATAAATAAAAGTCTAGTTAAAGTTACAAGGAGAAAAAATAACTCTGCATTTACCCATTACTCTGCATTTACGTTACATAAATTTATGGTGTAAAAATAATTTTTGCAGCATGTTATTTTGGAAAGGAATTTTTAAAAAAATAGTAAAATTTCTTCTGAAATTTTTATTTAAATTCTTAAGAAAAATTTTAGAATTTCTCGCCCAGGCGCTTATTCCCGATTTCAATACTATGTCTGTGTCAGATTTCACATTTCTTGGGCAACTATTAATAGAACACTAAGGCACAATGTCTTTTTTTTTTTTATTGATAGAGATGTAATAGTACTTTTTATATGATAATCTTTTTTTCGATTTTTAATGTTATATTTTTATAAGATTATTTTACTAAATATTATAAATAGGATAAAAAAACTACTTATAAATTTAAATTTCATTATCTTTTTCCAGTTGTGCCTTTTTTTATTAGCTGGAGCGACATTAGCAAGATAATTCTTAATTGAGGAAAATTATTTTTCCAGTTTGAAGTATATGTCTATCTAACGATTTAGAAATCCAATGTTTTCCTTTATTTTTCCTCTCTTCAGAAATATAAATGTGTACTTATGGAGGCATTTATATTGTTTACGGTAATCAGGTGATATACTGCATAATGAAATTTTAGTAGAGTTTTCATATTTGAAATATATGTATGATTTAAAAAAAACGCCTTGGAATTTACCTACTCATTTCCTTCAGAAATAAAATTTAATACGTTTTCTTCATATATAAAAAATGAAGTTTAAGGTTTAAGTGATTAAAATTCTCTTTCAGAGTAATTAACAGATCATAAATTATGTAAATAATAATAATAATAATAATAATTTGCAGTCGATTACGACCGGAAAAACATTCAGAATAGGAAAGTTGTTCTGTCATTTTTATATCACCCAAACAGTTATTTTTGTAGTAATTCGAGTCCAACGATCTGTTTTTAAAAGATTGATGATGCTTTCCCTTCTTTGTATTCATGTGCGAAACCTTTTATTGCATTCAGTTATAATGACAACCATAGAGCTGAGATACTGATAGAGGGAGTGCAACCCTACTTTGGTGTAGGAAGAGATAAAATCACGTGACATGTGGACAGGATTTGTGTTCACTGTAAGCGCATTCTCCGTTCCCCATTATATTTCAATGGCAGATTTTTTCTCGCTTTTAACTGTTGAATTTTAAAACTTATTTAAGCTATGGTTAACTATCGCTGTGCAATTGGATGCAAAGAAAAAATTTCTAAGGATAGTTCTGTATCATTTCACAGGTATGTACAATAAACATATTCTGTTTATATCCATTTTAAGTCAATTTGAAATTTCGTAACCTCCATCACTCAGTGATTTTGGAGTTAAAACTGAATAATATTTCCTAGTTTGGTTTAGTTTTTGTATTAAATTTATTTAATTTGTTATTAAGCTTCATTTAAACTGATGTAACTGCATTATGTTTTGTTACTTGCTTTATTTTAATCTCGAATGTGTTGCAATTGCTTGGCTGCAAGCTTGGCGTGATTTTTTCTCGCCAATACAAGTGTTTACATAAACACTATTGACCGATTAATAATTGTGTATTTATTTTAGTGCAAATAAAGTTCCTTATTATTTCCAATATGTTGTTTCTTTTTTACCATAAATATTCGAATCGTATTATACCGTAAAAGATATTAAATCATCATTGTGAATGAAATAGTGAAACTAAAATGTTTTATTGAAAATGTTATATAATAAAATTTCATAAATGTGCTAGCAGTAATTGCATATTTTTATAAATTTTAATTAAGATCTAAAAAGAAACTAGTGGATATTCTAAAGATAAACTATTAAAGAAAGAAATGCTATCTTTACAGATAAAAAATTTGTCTGAATGTTAACATTTATTAATAACTTGCGATATGCACATACCCTAAAATCACCGTTTTCGTAAAAATTTCGAATTTCCTTATTATTTTGTATTAAATCAACACATTTAAGATTTCAAAAATGATTTAATTTTGTTTCTGCGGTAGTTAGAAGCAAAGTTACCGCTAACACTATAAACCAGAAGCGAAATATTTAAAACTGATATTAACAAGAAGGCACGAGGTTTAAAATTGAGTTCGCAATGAGATTTTGTATAATGATAGTATACGTTTAGAATGTTTATAAACGAAAATATTAAGACTCAATAGTCAACCTTAAAACTTTCAAATTAGCTTATATACTAATAATATGTTACCCGAACGAGCGCTCGAGTAGTGTAGTGGTTAGGGCACTGGCGTAGCATTCAGGATACCTGGGTTCGATTCTGAGCTAGTGTTTTTTTTCCTCTAAATTATTTAAAAATAATTTAATAGTTTTAATTAATATCTTTTCAATTTTTATGCAAAAATAAATATTATTCAGAATATTCAAGGGAAAAAAAAAACCTTGGGTCACTGGGTCACTTTTATAATCTGCTTTTATTATAAAAAGTTTTTTTTATCTGTATGAAATAATGATAAAAGTATTTGAACATGTAATGTAAATTTAAAAGATGTTTTTAGGTAAAGAAAAGAAATAAAATCTTTACTTAAAGAAGAAAAGTACTCACTTTTAATTAATGCACAAAAACAAAGTAAACAATTTAAATCACTAAACTCGGCTACTGATGTAAAAAAGAAAACATTATTTTCGTAACCAGTTTGCTTAGTTTTCAAAATATATATAATATAAATTATTTAAGAAATGTTAACCGGAAATAAAAACTGACCGGACCCAATGTCGCGCGGCAGTTTTTGAGTATGCCAAGATTTGCGATATGGCGCTAAAATAGATCAGATTTCTCACAAGTCACATGGCTCATGTTGCGTACTCTTGTTTAGACTAGAAACAAGCGACTCTTCCTCCATTTATATCAGCTCTCTGACTAGGACAGTTTCGTGGAATGCTTCCATCAATCATCTGATAGTTGTACATGACTGTTGAATTAGGGGTTGCGTAAAATGTGTTTATAATGGTAGCTTAGTAAATTGTATTGTAATAGCTTAACCATTCCGCATCAATAAGTTTACACCATCCCAAAGGATTATGCTTCTCAGGAAACAATGATTTGAATGGAGTGTTTGACGGCAAAACTTGTTATGATGTTCGTAACGTTAAAGTAATCAATCAATATGTAGCTATGTTGTAGTTTTTATTTTCTCTCATACGAATTATACAATGCGAGAAAGCATTGTAATCGTCAAATTCGATTTCGAGATTTTGGCGCATCCCCACGTTTATATCACTTTGAAAAACATTTTTGGAATTATTTCTACCTGTCTGTGATCATGGATATTTCAAATACGCTTTGAGGTAAACAAAATTTTAGTTGGTTTTTACTTAAGAATGCATTAAGCATTACTGACAAATTTTCAGTTAAATCCATTCTTGGAAGGTATGTCTGTCTGAGAGCAATGAACTATATAGATAAGGTTTAGTTAAGAATGTCATAGTTAATATCATAATAATATGACAGTTAATATCATCAGTTGGCATCTTAAGATTAGATCCATATTAAATTTTTAACTAAATCCGTCTGCAAGGAGCCTTTTGTCTAGACATTTGCATGCTTGTAAAGATAACTAAAATACGCACCAGCTTAGATAAAATGAAAGTTAGCATGATATTAAATTTGTAATTCATTTTATGGCTTTAATAAGTTAAAAGGGAGAGCGGTAAAAGGTGACTAAAATGCTTACTCGGTTTTCTTCGTTATACTAGGAAACATAAAACGCTTATACATTATTAATGTCTTTTAATGGTAAAATCTTTCTATTATTATTTCTTGTTGGAAATAAACAAATAGATTTGTCTTCAACGGAAGTTTGTGTAAATCTCGAAATAAAGATTTATATTTGATTTGTATGCGCGCAACTATGTATAATATTTAATGAAATTTGTATTTAAAACATAAATAAAAATTAGTTAGATACAATAAGTACAATCAATTTTGGAGAGAACTGCGTTTAGCGCATTTTGTGCCGCTTCTATCTTCTATTGAATAGATTAAAATGGTGTTCTTTAATGTGATCGGCAAAGAATGTACTATCAAAACAATAAATAAGGTAGGAAATATATTTTGATGTTATCTGCCTTCAGATAAGAAGACCCTTGGCACTTTTGCGCATACGCCAGGCGGCTTTGATTTTACTAAAATAAAGGCAAAATAAAAGCTGGTGAAGTTCCTTATTTTTTTTTTTTTTTACACAAGTTTAGAATTAAAACATATTCTTACAGTAAGAAAAGATACAGAAAATAAAAATAAAAGAATGGATAACTAAAAGGGGCGCGTCCCTTACAAAGAATTTTTATCATTTTTCTTACTATTTATCATCTCTTTGCGGAGTAAAATCAAGAGATAGTCGTTGGTTTCTGAAACAAAAAGTACTACTTTACAAGTTATACAGTCGCTATACAAGTTTTTATTTATAATTAGGGGCGGATTCCTGCCAACTTTCGCTCTCCAACCCCGATGTTTTCCGATACTGTACGCCAGGCTTGTCAATTCCAGTTAGCAAGGTTTAAAACTTCACTTGCCATTCGCTCTGCGTTGAAAGCTTAAACTTTCCATGATATCATCATTCGTTTACCGATCAGCCTATTTCCGATTCAGAATTCAAAAGTCCCACCATGAGAACTTTCTTTGCTCATATTGTTTCAAATTGGCAGATTCTCGCTCGGTCTTTCTGCGCATTCCCCCCCCCCCTTCATCTGATACTGCTGGACGTCCCATTACTATTTAAAAATCAATGCAAGGTTTAACACGTATATTACTTATGTATTCAGACAATTGCTTGCCGAGGGTCGGAAAACTTTCCCTTACTCGAAAAAGGTTAATAAATCAGAACGCTATTTATTATTTTTGCCACAAACGATGCGTCTGAAAGTAGAATTAACAACTAATATTCTTTTCAACTCGTTTGTGGTTAATTTGGTATTAATTAAAGCTTTACTTTTCCTTTTTTGTCGCCATTTCTCCTTCAAGTGATATACAAATGTTTACTATGACGTAATAATAATTTTTTATTAAATATTTCTTTTAATACTGGCAAACCTCAAATGTCATGAGTTAGGTGACACACAATCTCCCAGTCACAATGCAAATAAAACGCAGTGTTTGCATTAATTTTATATATATATATAATATAATGGATAAATTTAAATTTGCAGAAAGTTGCAGTTTTTTCGATTGCACGATGGAAAATAGGATTGTAGATTCGTAAAATCGATAACAAAGAAACTTATAAAAAAAGGTGTTATGTAATAGTTCTATGCATTTTCCTCTTGAACTATAATGACGTGCTGTGCATGTCTTCGCACATGCTTCTTCCTATCCATTTACAGCGGAAGAGGTTAATTTATTTTTAATTGCTAGAAAGTGCTGGAAAACTCCAGAAACCTAATTACATACGAATTTCGAAAAAGTTGAATGAATTTCGAGTCAGACCATTATCTTAGCGGCTTGTACTCAAACCTTTTGGTATTGCGTACACCATTTGGAAGCCTCTGATGTAATTTTCTAATATTCTATAAATTACTCATGCTTTTTGGTAGAGGGCAGAATATTTTGCGTTCTTTTATTTTTTCGATCCATTATGCAATTGCGAATTCTTTGTCACCGAATGGCGCTCTCGAGAAAAGCAGTCTGTCTTTTCACGTGGTTATATCCTTGATGAACGGTTCTTTCAAAAGCGAGGTCCATCGTTTCTATTATCTGCACATTACTTTTTTTTTTTTTTCTGCGATAAAAATTTATCCCCCCACTCTGTGTCATCTTTCTGCGTCTCATTTCTTAACGTGGAGCTTTTGTTCTACGGGTTCGTATCTTATCTGAGGTAAAATCAGATCTTCGAGACAATAGGGAAAATGGATCTAGTCTGCAAAATTTTTTTTCTTTTTCTGCGTTGTTACTGGAAGCTAATTTCTTAAGCGATGAAAATGATTCGAGGCAATTTTATTATGATGTCGTGAAAGAGTGGTAGAGGTTGGGATAAAATAGTGGCAGCTTTCTTGTAATTAAAGTGGTAATTTCAGATTCGGTTTTACCTGCGGAAATAAAGGAGAATTCATTCCGAGAAATATGAGATCGATATTTTTATTAAATTATTTCACCTTTGATGCCTAATAAATAGTAGAACAAAGCTTGGGAAGAACTAGTGGCATTAATGAAACTCCTGAAGATGCTTGAATTTTGTCCTGAACTGACACGAAACTACAAATTTGCCCTTCGTTTTGCACATATTTGGAGCACTGATTTATTACTTGATTATCAGAAAACTGGCGACTCGAAGCTTTTTGCATTAATTCCATTGTGGAAAAAGAAATCGCGAATGAAAGTGTATATGCTTGAAAATAGGTAATACGAACAATCTCATAAAGTTTTTATTGTCATCAATTTAGATTTAAAAAAATATTGTCTTGCATTATAGTGATAATAAATGTGTATAAGCCTTGGACTTACTTCTTATTAATTCGAACTAAGAATTAAAACGATTAACTTTTAAACGAATTCTTTCCTCCTCAATTCAATTCTAAGTGAACTATACTTGAGACCAAATTGTGCAAGTTGTTACTTGAAAATTACCTTTAGCAGTTGTTGAAGAAATCTGAATTAACACATTATTTAAGTTCCTCATGATTTGTAACCATTGTTTAACGGTTAGTTGTGATTCTGTTGTGTGCTTTGAATTATGATTTCAAATTTATAGTCTAAAATTAAGTCATTCACAAACTTTATAATTCGCTATAAAAAAACCCGATAATCCATAAATATCTCAAGTCTTCCATGGACCCTTAGTGGAATCAAAATATTTCCATAACCGTAACTCCCATTTAAGTAAATGGTCGAGAGAATGATACAGATAAAGGGCTAATCTTCATAGAAATATGAATTTTAGTTATGTTGATTGAAATTGAATAAATTTACAATTAAGTCGTTTATAGTACTTACACTTCGAATTCCTTGGGTTCGGAATGTTTTAAAATCTTCAAGTTTATGTATGTGAAATTCTATCCTTCCGCTTTTTTCAGCACTTCAGAATGGGTAAGTAAAATGACAACCGGAAACGCTTGGAGTAACCATGGCTTTAGGATAAAACAAAATCCTTGAAATTTCAATGTTTTAAGCAGGAAAAGAAGATTTATGACATTTCGGGTAATTCCTTCCCTGTCCTATGAAAAAATCACCAAAATAAAATAATTTGTTTCAACCATCGTCCCGCCTGGTGGATGAGCAGGATTGTAAAGGTATACTGTATCAGCAATAAATTTACATAAGATACTTATTTGACTTAACTTCTAGAATAAGAAAATACTTCTCTAAAATATTAACATTGCGCACGTGCGCAACTTTTTTGTTTTTATCAACAATGTTATCTATGTAAATGATTTCCTGCTGTTTATACTAATTACCTGTTAATGCCATTATTTCTCTGGTGCCTCAAAACTTTCGCCAAATTCAATTTTTACCTGTAATTGCATGGATTGACTTAAGTTCTCGTTAAATTTTTTGATGAAGGAAAAAGATGCTTCTATTTCGTATCTCGCAACATAATGAAATGTCTTCATATGTTAATTAATTTATTAATTAACATATCAACAAATGAAATTAGTTTTATCTAATAAACCAGAAGAATCTCTTCCAAAATCAATCTCAATTCCAAAAAAAAATTTAATATTTCATTGCTAGAAAGAGGAGGAATTAATATATAATTACTATAAGGATTCTGTAAAAGGTTAAACAGTTTTAAAGAGTGTAGAGGGACGAGACTCGTTATAACTTCATTATGAGATAGATGAAAATAATAGGTGTTTCAGCAAGAAACGTTATGTAATTATTTTCTAAGATCCACATTTCACAAGACAAAACGAACACGAAAATACACGGCATTCACTTAGAATACAATCTAATAATGACCCCCAAGAAAGATCTTGGGAATATATATACCTTGCTATTAATAAGGTAACGCCATCTAGTGTATCAAAACAGATGGTAGTAGAGTTATGTAATTGCTCCAAGGGTAGTATCGTATATCGTTTGCATAAAAAGCTTTTAAGTAATGAATTATTTTTCTTATGAAATGAATGAACAAGGAAATGTATTCAATTTGCATTGTTGTTTTGTACAAGTGTTTGTTTTCCACTTTTTTTCTTTTTTTTTTTAGATTTTTGTCTAAGCAAAAAATTTTAAACAGATATAACTTATATACTAGTAAATTAAATGTAAGTAAAAAATAAATAAAGCAAGCATATAAGCAGGAACAAAATGAATTTTATGATATATTTTTTATGAAATAATATAGTTCCATGTTATTTTTTCCTAATAGTATTAAAAAATTGGAAAGTCGAATTCTTTCGTAACCTTTTTAAAATTCATCAAGCCTAATTCAAGCTTGCGGCCTAAAAATTGATCCCCCCCCCCTCTTCTTCTATGAAATCTTAAGTAGCAACGTATTATTTTTTCATTTGAATACGCTACTATAACTACTGTTATCTCAGAAAAGTTGTAATATGCAGATAGTTAAAAAAAATTCAATTTATCGTAATGAACTGAAAGGAAAAATAAATTAACTAAAAAACTTAATTACTTTATGAATAAAGAAGACCAATATCTTTTCTTTTACTAATAGAAGATTTCAGGCGTGTTCTTTGAATGTTTTAAGATATCTAATTTCGGACGTATACTAATGCAATTATTTAGCGGGAGCGTAATTAGTTAACTCCTTAATTTGCTTTGGCAGTTTTTGCCCCTCAACTATAGCGATGTAATCTGAGTTAAGTGCATTAGCTCTTAGTAGGTGTGTATTTTACTTTTTTTCCCTTCAATCAACTCGGTATATGTATCGGTTATTTCTGAGTTTGCTGAATTGAAATCCTTTTTTTCTTTATTGAACTTTCGAAGTGCATTAGTTAGCAATTAACTGCTAACTTATTTGGACATCTAATTGTCGTTTTTAACTATATTTGATTTTTCCCAAGACATTACTTGTTGCAGATATAAAGTCCGTTGCTATGTATGATATACCAGCATGTATTTATTTTGAAACCTGCATCTTTTTACTTTCTCGTTTACAGGAGTAAAAAGAAAGTATAGTAATCGTGTAAGTGTCCGTCTCTCTGTGATAAAGATAACTCAAAAACGCTTTGAGCTATATGATTGAAATTTGGTATGCGGGCTTTACACCAAATTTATAGATTTTGAGTAAAATCTGTTCAGAGGATGTCCTTTTGTCCGAGTATAATTTACAAAAAGAAGACAGCTAAATTGATAAAATCCGATACATAGATTGAATATCTATGATGTAGATACTTATCAGATTTTGAGCCACTTCCAACTACGGGCTGACTGTCTGCTTTCTGAAACATGTAAACGCGATAATTCAAAAACGCAGTGATTTAAATATATCAAATTTGGTATGAGATTTTACGGCTATAATTGCAGTTTTGCGTCAGATTTTTGTTTCAGTTGATTGAGAAAAACGTGTTTAAAATACAAATTCTGATTTTGGATACTATTAACGAATGTCAGGGATTCATTGACAAATAACTCGCCAAGGGTGGCGCGATAATTTCAGTAAAAATGCTAAGTTCATACCAAAAGTTAATATTTTGTAACTATAGTACGACAATGCCATTGTAAGGCGTTCTCTGTCATGACAAATGTATTAGAGAGTGTTTGGGGGCCACCTCTCGCGCTGGTTCTTAGAAATAATTTTCATTTGAATAGATATTTTAAAATTTTATTTCTTGACATTCCTGAATTAAATTTAAAATAACTGCTGACTTTCCTTTGTATTTAAAAACCAGATATATTCTGTAGGCGGTATGTGCTATCGGTAGTGGGGATTCTTAAATTTTCGACATATATGGAGCAGTTATTATAAAATATTACTAATAATATTGTTGCAATTTTTATGGACTATTTTCGATAGATTGTCGTTTTTCTTTTTTATTTGGTCCTCACTAAAGTTATTTGAGCCCATTAGATAAAATTTCTTGTAATGATTGTTATTCTTTTAAAAATAACTCAGTCAGGTCTGTGTTTTTATTTGACCTTAATAAAATATTAAAAATTTAATATTATATTACCAAGCTCCGAGAGCGGTTGTTTTATACCTCATTCTAGCCCAAGCTATAAATTTATTATCTCGCTTTCATGTTATTTCATGAAATTTTTATCCTTCTCTCGTGTCATCTAAATTATTCTAGTAAATTAATGTTTGATTGTTCTACATTTTAGTATGCGAAAGAAAAAGATTATATTAGTAAAAATAAATCATCCAGGTGGAACTTTTGATTAATTTTATCCTTTCAGACTATTTTTTGCAATAGCTGTATCAGTATGTATATGAACTTAAAATTTTATCGGTATGTGAACATAATAATTCAAAAATTCAACAAAGTATATTTATACGACTTGACATGCGGTCTTAATACCGAAATTTTAGATTCGTATGAAATCTTGGACCTAGTTTTTTTTCAAAGGAAGGAAAGTTAAGGTACGTATTATATTCTTTATACAACAGAATGGAACACAAAAACGCACCATATTATGGAAATATAAGAGAAGACATGCGTGCATTGCTTAATATGAGAACTCTTTTTAGTCAGGCTTTTTAAAAATACTTTTGAACTACTGTACCATGTATTAGCAAATCAGCGGGAGTGGTCTTCCCAATACTTTCTCGCATACTCTCTAATAAAGGTGTTATTCCAGAGAACGCCTTGCAGGGCATTGGCATGCAATAGTTATGAAATATTAACTTTTGGCGTGTTTATTGAATTTTTTTGTGTAATCTTTGAGTTTGTCGGCGATTAATCCCAGGCGCGTGGTTAATTGTATACTAGAATCCAATTTATATTTTAGACACGTTTTCTCCCATCCAATTGAAAAAAAAATTTGTCAAAAAACTGTACTTGTAACCAAAATTTGATATACTCAAGTCATTGCGGTTACGTATTTCTGAAAGTACAGAACGACAGACGATCAATCCTGTTTTGGATTTGGCTCAAAATTTAATCAGTATCTACCCTGTAGCTGTTAAAGCTGTGTGTTGAATTTTATTTATCTAGCTCTCTTCGTTTTGTAGTTATCGTGTTAATATAAATTCTGGCAGCCGGACAGAAAGATTTCTTCTGCACGGATTTTACGTAAAGTGTTATAGAAATATACAAATTTGGTGTAGAATGTATACTAAATTCCACCCGTCTAGCGGAAAGCGTTTTTGAGTTAAATTTTTTAGACAGATGTTTTCCAAAAATGTGTTTTTGGAATTCAGAAAAGTTTAAAACGTGGAGATTTGTCAAAAACTGGAGTTCGAATTTTTATATACAATTATTACAATACTTTCTCTGTACTACGTATACGAGAAAGTGAAAAATGGTGTTTCGCTGTTATAGTTTAAATATCTTGTTAATGATGGTTTATTGCTTGGAAATTGATTAATGCCTTCTTGAATGCAAAAAGTTTGAATATATATGCCTTTTCTCTCTATGTTGTACTATTTCCTACTTTCATTCACTCAATATCACATAAAGTGGTAAGTTACCTTTGTAATGCTAAAAGTATTTCATTTAATGTCTGCAGTTTATTTCTGTTTCTGATCTTTATTTTCTGCCCCTGCGCGAGACAATATTCTAAGTTGTGGTTACTTCTGTCCAAGAGTTCCGTTCGTCCTAAAAGTACTTTCTTCGCAGCACATCGATCATTTCAATGTTACTCCGATAGCCTTTGTTCTTTCTTCTTTTTTTATGAGATGTTAGGTTTTCTTTTTTTTATGACCGACAACAAATGCATTGTCGAAATCGTCCCACATGAAACTATAACTTCATAGCCAGTGATTTTTATGAAATTGGGATAAAATTGCCTGTAGACATTTGGCAACAATGCCTCTCTGACTTTTATGTCTCTGCTGCCTATCGTCTCTGAAGTGATACTTTACTTTCGGCGCTGTATTTAGTGCCTTGTTGACGCTGTACGCTAAAACTTCATGTAATTTTTACTAATTTCCTTATCTCGGTTTATTACCTACGGAATCGGGATTTCCTTTATGAAAGTCCGTCATGCACGACTGTTGACTGTGAACTCGAAGGCGCTCAATCTAGTTGAAATGTATATGTATGTGGAAGAAGCGTAGATCGTGGCGCATGATGATGTGGTGATTTCATTTCGTGAAAACGAATGAATTATGTACTTTCTTTGTTCTCCAAACAGAAAGCTTGATTCCTTTCTTTATTTTTGAAAACAAAAATAATAATAATAATAATAATGAAGTAAGAATTTCTTTGTGCGTTACAATATGAGAAGTGGATTTCAGAATCTGTAAATTTTCTTTCAGAATGCGGGATGCGTTATTTCCGCATACGAATTCGAAATTTATTGTTTATACCTTTCCCATTTCTGTTTCCTTCTAGCGTTTCGTTTCTGATAGATTTTTTTTTAAATATCAGAATCTTACATAAAGGAATTTTACTTTTAAATTAGAATGAAATTGCATGTGTATCCGGTTTCTACGTTAACTATATAAATAACTAATATATGAACCTCAAAATTTTAGTATCGCTTACACTGAAAAAATTATAAATATTTCTGTTTATCTGTTTGAGTTCGTGTCTTCGTATATTGCTATTCAAACGTATCTTTAAAACTTTCTGCCATACAATTTCCTATATAGAAGGTCGTAATGGTGACTCAAAGCACCTGGAATTTCGAATTTGAAAATTTTACGTGATATATTTTGTATTTTTAAGGTAATTTTTCGCATGTATTTATTTGGTCATAGTATTGTTTTAAGATTGTGGGCGCATGGGTGAGAGCTGGAATTGACGCAACACCGGCTAGATCAAATAACTATTTTTTTTTTAATTTGTTTTGAATGTCTTAACAATTTCTTGAATTGTGAGAAATTTTAAAAAAATTATCAGTTATTTAGAAAACTCTTAAGGTTCAAAATTTCTTAATTCTTTTTATTTATTTATTTATTTTTGAAATTATACGTAAAACATTTTTTCCAAATTTAAAAAAAAAAAAAAAAGGCTCTCGATTTTAATAAAATTTTAATTAATTTCCTCTTGAGCTCAGAGATTTTCTTTGTGACATTATGGACAAAAATGTACCCTCTTTGTTTGATTCTTAATGGCTTAGCGTGTCATATAACTCTCCATCTTGAATTCGTAAGGAGCCCATTGAGAATAAATGTTCTGGAATCATGAAAACAATGTTAAACAATTTAAATTCTATTAGCTCCATTTATAGTAAACGCTTTTCACTTTGATTTCAATATCTCTCATCCTCTCTTTCGTTTTGCTATTTTCAGTTATATATTTCGATTTCAGTCGTTTGTAAGCCTGAGTACGGTATCATTATTTCAAAAGAAATGAACTTCCAAAATTGATTTTTTTCTCTCTTTTGGTTACGTTTTCATAATTATTTTAATTTGTTGTGATTTTGATTTCTCTGACTTTCATCTTTTCACGGACAATGCCGTGCAAGCACTATTAGTATTTTAAATTTAGAAAACCAATTTTGTATGTTTAATATAAGGTGAAGCTTAGTGTAAAGATTTCTTCTAAAAGCTGGCAGGAGCATCCAGAATTTTCATTTTTTTAAAAATTATTTATTATATAGAAGCATCTTTTGAAAGACTCGTGTCAAAAAATTTTAATCCAAATTTTAGAAAGTGCGCCCACATGACTTCAAACACTCTTTAGTGTTATTAGTTAACATGTTTTCAATCGAAATTGCGATTCATCTACTATAATCTTTCTTAGTTTGTAGATTAAAAAAATGTTTTGGTTATTTTTTTTAATAATTGATATAATTCCTTTAAATGTTATCTACCAAAATGAAACTTCCGATAAAATCTCCACCAATAATTAAAAAGAACGTGTGTATTTGCCGAAGTTTGAAATCCTCCATTGGGGAGAATTCATAGGTCCTATCAGACAAAGTGTGAACATATTTCACAAATTTCCTAAATATGTATTCGTATCTTTGCTGCGCACATGCTAAATTAGATCCATATTGTTCTGTATGAAAGAGCAAGATATTAATGATCTTTTTTTTCATACTTTGTCTAAATTGTATTTGTTATTTCGTATAATACCATAGGTATTACATACAATGTCTTGGAAAAATATATCATAAATTCAAATAATCTCATATTTCACACTTTATTTGAGAATGGCGGCGTTAATAATACCCGATTTACTCATCTCAAATATGGAAATTATATTGTATATTTATCTCAAATCACAATATGAATTTTCAATTTAAAAAATATAATTGGCAATTTTTTTTGAAGATTTATTTTACAGACAAGTGCCTAGTCGTAAGAATTTATAATTTTAAATACCGCCCCATGTTTTATAAAGGATTTTCCTTATCTGTACAACTGGATTACGTTCTTTCGAGTTAAAACGAATGCATGTCATTTTGAATTTACTGCGAATTTTATGTTCGTTCAAATTGCTTTCTCTTTTAAATGGAAACGCTGAATATTTGATTATCTCTTAAATCTCTTAATCTTATTTACAATCTTTTCCCATCTTTCCTTTTTTACTCTTTATATAACACATGGCATTTACTGTGATTGCGATAAATCCGATGAAAGTGCCTTTCGTGTTTTAAGGGATAAATAACTGTGGGATAGGAAAAATAATGAAAAAAAAAAACTCGTTGGGAGCAGTTAATCGAAGCGAATTTAATGGAACTTCTGGAAAAGGTATTTTTAGTAACATTTATGAGTTTTATTAAAGGTTGTGTTAGGAAAAGCTTGTCTGAAGAGGCCAAGTTGGACGAATAGTTCTTGAAATTAGTTGGCACTTTTTGGCACTTCGAAATCCCTGGTTCCATTGTGTGAAAAGAATAATGCATAGTGTTATGAAGTTCGCGTATAATCTAAAATAATTGTACCTTTGTTGCTGGTACGAAATTTATGGGTCACGCTGTAGAATGTATTCTATAAAACTTCGTTTTATCTAAATATTCGATCAAACAAAATTCTATCAAAAAGGGAATACAGCAAGATATAGCGGCCTTTTAAATTTAAAATGACAATAAACGTTATTTAATATACAGTGTGGTTATAATTAAAGTTCCGCTTTGAAATGGTCATAAAAGGAAAACTACTGGACCAAATGTTATCAAACTTGGCAATAGTTTAAAGGTCATGGGAATTTCTTTTCTGCCAAAAGAAAGTTTGAAACCTCACCACCAGGGGGAAAATGCCGCTATATGCAATATTGTTAAGCAAAATACAACATGAAGACACCGATTTCAAATGTATTTAATCGTTTCTGAAACATATTACAAAGCATTTTCAATGTATCTTATCTCAAAAGCACTGTTTATGGTGATAATCTAAACAGTTTGGCGGAACTGAAAGATGCGGCACATTCCTCCTAATATGCTAAGAGCTACTGTTGAGAATGCAGTAATGCGATTTAACTTGCCTTCAAAAAATGGTTAACATTATATTGGACATGCTTTGTAACACATTTCAGAAACGATTAAACATATTTTGTTCTATTTTGCTTAACAATATTGCATACAGCGCCATTCCCACTCCCTAGTGGTGAGTTTGTGATTTTTTTTTTTTTTTTCGGCAGAAAAGAAATTTTTATGATTTTCTTTAAACCATTACCAAGTTTGATAACATTTGGTCCAGTAGTTTTCCTTTTATGACCATTTCAAAGTTTAACTTTAATTATAACCACCCTGTATATTACTTTATAAGCATTATGTAATATAGTTTTAGTATTATTAGCATTTATTTTAGTATGTAATTATAATTATAATTTTTTAATATTTTTAAAAAACGCTAATTAAATAATGTAATAAGCGATACAATCCATATCTAATGTGTTACAAATAATGTATCTAAATGTTTTTAAAAAGTGGGAAATTTTTATTGCTTTTTTTAATTGAATATTTTGCTAAGTAATAAAGCCTTCAAACGGGTTCAAAACTTCAAAATGTTATTCTCTTATCTTTCATTGAAAATACAAGGTGCAAACACATTTAACTTAAGGAAAAATAAAAAAATATTAAGTACGAATCACCTATGTTCCAAAGTATATATAAATCCTCCCCCCCCCCCCCCTTCTTTTCCCTTTGTTGACTCAAGGTCTCATGACGAGCGGAAATATTCTTTAGTTGGTTGAAATAAAATCGACTACTGCTGTTTAAAGAAAGTTTAGTATTCAGTAGATTAAAAAAGTACCGTGAAAGTATCTATATCTAAAATGGCTGAAAATAAAAATTTAAAGGAGCCAGCTAAAGAACAAAGGTCATGCGTTAGCGATGATTCTGAAAAATAAGTAAGGTGTTGATAAGAGTTCTAAAAGCAATATTTTGAATAAAACAGTGTGTCAAGTTTTCTGATCCTTTTTGCATATTTATGAATATTGAATTTTGTAATCGATTTTATGCTGTCTGATGTTGTAGCGCTTCAAATTCATGTATACTTATTTTTCTTAATGATAAAATGTAAGTTTGATGTTTTCAGTACTTGATTATCAGTTAATTGATTGATTTAATAAGTTTTAATAATGTGTAGTTGGTTCACCTGAAGAGTTAAAAAATTCTTTTAAAGATTTTTAAAAAAAATTTTAAGTACGAATATTTAATTTAAATTTAAAAATTGGAAAATAACTCAAATTTTAGCAAATTAATAAATATGTATATAATGTATTATAAATAATGTTTAATAAAAATAATCTGAACATGAACTTGAATTTCTTTCTTTCGCATGTGCTTTCAAAAATTCCATTATTTTAAATTTTTCAAAATATTTTATGAACGCTTTGTGTAATGAAATGAAGATCATTGCAAATTTATTTACTATTTGTAAAGAATCGTTTGGATTTTAGGAATGAATGTGAAAATCTTTAAATATGACACCTACACCTTGGAAAAAAAATACTACACCATGTTCCCAGTATTATCAAATCATAATAATTGGTGAGAAATCAAGATGTGTGCAAGAAGTAGTGTGCAAAAATAAACAGGCAACCGCATCACTGAGCGCTGTAACACATATTACTACACTTCTTATTTCTTTAGAAAAAGCTTTATGATATTAACCAACCTTTCTCTTAAATATAATTTCATTACTCTTATCTATTATTATATTCATATAGAAAATACCAGTGATCGTACAGAAGTATTTCATTGTTTGTTTTTTCAAATACTCCTAACTTTTTCCTGTATTGTTAGTATAAGCTGTCAAGTACTTCTACACTATTCTGAAAACTTGATGGGCAACAACAAACTATTAAAAGTGATCTTCTCATATTTTAGTTGTAAGATTGTCTAGCTGACTCCCATTAATTGTTTTAACAAAATGACCTCACCTTACCTTTTTTTTTAAAAAAAATTATGTGTCGAGTGTTGCAGAATTTCCTAATTCATTTGTCTTTCGAATCCTTGAAAACTGAAGCCTACTGAATTTTAAAATAACCTCTGGTTGTTTCTATGTTTGGATTCTTTTCTTTCTTTTTGCTTCGTCTCGTCACGCACAAAGGTAAATCACTCCTATTGCCACGCTCATTTTAGTCGTGAAATTAATTTTATATCCAAAGCGTGAAGGGATCACGGTTTGTTCACAATGAAGCAGCGCGATGCATACGCTTGTACATAATCACGTCTTTTCACTTGCCTTGCTCATATCTTGATACATTTTGTTTCTCTGTTTTTCCATCACTTCAGCTTGGCTCTTTCTCGAGAAGTAGTTTATGAAGCGATACTGTCTGTCAAAATAGAATCATTGCATCATACTTCTGTTGCCGGCGAATAGTTTGGTTTGCTGTTGTGAGAATGCTTCTATTCTCTTTTCTGAATGATAAAAAGTCCAGTTTCCTCATACTGTGGGTGTGGATTTCCGCTTTGGAATTCTGCGAAGTTCAATCAGGATGTTTCTCTCTTAAAAGAGATAATCATTCTTTTCTTCGAACTGAAAAGGTGAAACAACTTGAACCACGGATTTCGTACCTTAATCAACGCTTTTGCTCTGTCGGAACTCAAAACATCTGTTCCTTGTTCACTGATTGGCTCACATTTATGTCATTCCCAAAAATTTTAAGGCCAGTGGTGGTTTTTAGTATTTACATGCTGTTATGTGTGTTACATTTAACTCTGTGTGACTACAAAACTTCATGAAGCATTTATGATTTACCCCTGTCTCGGTTACTCTTTTAGGTAAATTCCTTGTAGGAATGCTACCTATTTCTGGAGTTCTTATGACAAGACTATGGTAAATTTGAAAACTTCCTTAGAATTCCCAATGTAGGTTCTTAGAAACACTCTTCCCGTTTTAATGATATGAGTATTTTTGATCGAATTTGAACAGGCAAGGAATATGTTTTAGAAAACCCGAAGATCTCCTCACTTAACAGAACTTCGTAAATAGGTCATCCAGCTCAAAGGCGTTGGAAATTTTCATTTCACCATAACTTTCTTACTACTGAAAATACAAAGGTACATTTTAGATGAATTGTTGCTTTATCATTATAAAAGACCTTACACTGGGAATTGTAATAATTTGGAAGTTAGGGGGGCTGAAACATTTTCAATCCTCTAACTACGATTTCTATTTTACCTATGCTTGTGAGACCTTGCGCTGCTCTCATGAATTTCATTCTCTTTCACATTCTCTCATCCTCATAGTTTAAAGCTTTATGAAATTAGAGGGAATGGCTGAAAGTGTTATCTTTGGACATATGGAATATATCTCTCAGTTCCTTATTATGGAATCTACTTTCGCCTTCTGGCTAACCAATACGATCCTTCTCCTCTCTCCACTACAGCAGTAATTGGTGGTGAATATAAATTGAAAATTCTTAAACTTATTTGCTTGATTATTAGGATTTTTACCTCCTTACCTGAGTGCATTACAGAATAGTTTATATTGATATGAAAATTAGTAAGGAAATAAGCACAGCATGAAAAAGTCAAATCAATTTAAATTGCTTTTCTTTTATTTGAAAAGTAATTAGTAAAGAAATTGTGAAGAATAATTAACAGTAAAAAAGTTAATTACCTGTAGTAACTGAGAAGAAATAACAACTCTTAGTTGTTTAGGATAAGGAGTCCTAAGCTTTACTGCATAACCCACTGATGGGTTTTTAATCACTTTTTGGTAGATCGTGGCAAGATCTTAAATGTAAGTATATCTTTACACAATCTGCAAAAAGAATAGCGGCTCAAAACGTGGACATGTTTTAAGATAGTGGCAAAAGTTAATGTGAGTTTAAAATCTTTACCAAGCCATGCATATACATCAAAGATATATGTATTTTTAATTTTTTTTATTAATATATATATATATAATGTAGGACTCTGGAATCACCACTATTTTAGAATCACGCACATTTAATTACATTTAGGACGGTCAATTACATTAATATAAAGGAAATGAACATTAAACAGATTTCGTCGAATACGTCGCAGGATTAATTCACATGTTAATATCGCAGTCATTGCAAGGCAATATTCGCCGTTTCGTCAACTGCATTCATCGTCTCACAGCTCTCGTCCAGACCTACGTCGCGTCTTTCGTTCAGAGACCCGTCTGCTCTGTACTCCGTCTAACAAGCATCAACACCTGTTGGCCAGCAGATGGCGCTTGTCATCAGGCGTTCGTCACTAATATTGCTACAAGACCTCTTTTGGAAAGAAAGTGTGCTATTTGTCTCTGAAAAAATTCCATAATCCGAGAATGAAGTGTGTCGCTATCTATACATTCGATTTCTAAAAAAAATGGTTCACAATTTTTAAAAATTTACTAATTTTTGGTTTAGGGTGCAGATGAAGTTAAGAACATTAACTATGCCAAACTTGTAAAAGAAAATTTTTAGAAATAAGTCTTTAATTGCTTATAATTAATACCCGAGCTGTTGCGATTCTAAGGAAACCGTCTATTAATTTAGTATTTCCTTCAAATTTTTTAAATGATTTTTCCATTATTTTTTTTTAACTTTAGATAATTTGAGACTTTTCCGAGTATTCATAAGAATAGAAATAAACAGATTAATTGTCAAGTCAAAATCCATAAGAAAATCCTCTATAATAAGAGAAGAAAGCAAGTAAATTTATCTGCAATATCGATTTCAGAAAACATTTTGTATTTTTCGTATTAGATGTATTCTTAAGGTATCCGAACACGTTCGGAGCACTTTTTTAGAAAAACATGGTGCAGGCATACTTGAATCATATTTCTAGGTTTAACACCATTCAAAATTAGTAATAGGATATCAAAATTTGAAATAAATATTAAAACTTTTTGAAAATTGGCATTTTATAGCATAAATTTAAGCAAATTCTTCAAAAACTTCAAATTTGCTACACCAAAAACTATTACTCTTATCCAAACAAATCTTATACTGGAATAAACTACATAGTTTTCTCTAGGGAATGAGCTACAATCATATGATTATAATAATAAATAAAAAAATTGAGAACCAATCGAAGATTTATCATGAAATTTTTAGTCAATTTATGACGTTATTATTCAAACAATAAGCTATAAATTAGAAGCTATTCACCCAATCTAGATTCTTTTAGTTCATTCCCTAGAAAATAGTATAAAGACAAAGTGTACCAAATTTCATAGTAATGTGATAATTATATTTTGAGTTATTTGATTTGGAGTGAGCAAAAAAGGAGTAAAAATCAGTTTTGAGAAAGATGCATTTAAAGTTTACAATAACATGTTTTTATAATAAATTATGAGTGTACATACTTAAAATTCGCCACATTTATAAGTTACACCTTCTTCCTTCTCAGCTTTTAACAATTTTCCTTTTTTAATCATTTTTTTTCTGGCAGTTTTTGCCTTTGGCAGTGAATGCCGTCTAGATTCAGTTATTCTGTCTTTGTCGAGCTCAGCAAATGCTTTAACTGCATTTTTACTAGGATGCACTCCAACAGCCTTAAGGATATTCAGTAATCACATAAAGCCTTTGTTAAAATGTATTACTGACATAAATGCCCCTAATCTGAGGATCTGGAGCTCAACAAAGACATCTTTGGGTAAGTATTTCCACAAAACACCATTGAAGCTCTCATTGGCATTTTGTGTTTTCCCGTGTAAACATTTTTCTAACAGTTTTTTATCACATAGTTTCATGTATTCTTTTTTCACAATATTCAAAATATTTTGGGGCAGTCCCTTTGACTCTTCGGTGTAATTTAATCCATTATATGCAGCTCTTTGAAATTTGCACCAGCTGTTGGATCCAGTTGGGCATTGACCATGCATAGGCTGTTTTGCACTTGAGCAGCAACGAAAAAAGGATGCAATCACTGCACTTTGCATTTCTTGCAAATTGTTTACATTACTACGTATTGCAATACCGTAGTAATTTTGCAGTTTGTCAATAAATACATCAGTTTCCCCTTACCTCCAAGACCTTTATGTGTCATTTTGAATTTTCTAAGTCTTGATCCGACTCGTTTTTGAATATGGCCAATGCATTCATACTTTTTAACACTGTTTTTACTATATATATATCTTTTATTGCATCATATCCTTTCGAATCACCATCGCCATAAAAGCCAACATAATGTAGATTTCTCATTTGGATCGATCTTTCAAAAATGCGGTACACACCTACTGGCTCCATGGAACCTGATGATCCAATATGTTTTGCACATTTTAGGGAGTGATTTTCATCGTCTGGTGTTCTGCACAACCTGCACACTTTAGACATCACTTCAATATCCAACACCTTTCCAGAATCTACAGATATGATTGACACACGACCATTTAAAGAAGTGTGCCCTCGATGTTGCCAAGTTCCATCGACTGACACACCACACTCAACAATTTCATCTGGATTTTTATTTTTTCTTATTTCAGAAGCAGCCTCATTCATAACTTTACTTGAAACATCAGCAGCAGCACACTCTAATTTCTTTTCAAAATATCTGAAACAAGTTTTGGATGGTGCAGTTATACTCATAGCTGAGCACAATTTTTTTGCTGCTGAATGTCCTCGCCCAATGAGTCTCAAACCAAAAACAAAAGCTGTATTTATGTTATGCATTTTGTTCACTTTCTCAGATGAGCAAACAGATACTACAGAATCACAATTCTGACATTTTATAGACATATTTGCAGCTAACCCAAACACAGACTCTTTAACAAGGCTTACACCATTTGTGAAACACACAGGACAACATAAACATGATACAATATCAGATAGATTATCCAGATTGAAAATCACATTTCCCTGTTTATTACCAGAAATTGAAGTGATATTCGAATTATCTACCGTAGACAAAACACTCTGAAGCTTTACTTCGCTCACTGTTTGGATAGCTTGATCACCAATTTTGTTGCTCTTCTTATCAGCACTATTTGTAAATCTATTTCCATTAAATTTACGCTTACGAGAAGAGATTAGGTTCTTATTACTTCCCATAACTACAAATTATTCAAAGATAATAAATTATATGAAAAGAACACAAGTTTTTAAAAATATATATTGTAAACGCAGGCAGTGATAACAAGTAAACAATAAATTGTTGCCAAATTTTGTAAGTAATTCTGCGTTGCCACACAATTTCCAAAAGTGTCGTTAGTTTCATTGCTTCATTAAAAGTTTATTAAAACTATATTTAAAATAAAATTTGTGTTTATACAAATTTTTGACATGTTTCTGTCCCTTTAAATCGGTACTTCCGTTTATTTAAATGTCCACTTCCGGTTTACCGATCATTACGAAAATATTAATATCTTGACTTCTAATTAACGTAGGGACAAAAGTAAACCTGTTTTGGATAACTTAAAAACTGGTCTATACAATAATAGGATTTTTTTTAAAATGTCATTTTTTGAAAAAATTGACCTTTTCAACGTGTTCGGACACCTTAATCATTAATTGTATTAGTTGAAACAAGGAAGCTCCTAGTAACTGTGAAAATCATAAGTGCTTCAACTTCTTTTAAGATTGTAAAAAAGAATTTTATGAAATTGTGCAAATACTCGTTTTAAATATGAAATTTCATGCAACATTATATCATTATCAACACTAAATAAGATTGTATGCAGAACTTATAAAGTATTATGAGGACAGACTTAGCTTACCTGTACTGTCTACCTGAATGGCCATTGGTAATAGTACTAGATTATTTAGAATGTTGCTGTTATTTGAAATGAAACGTAATCTGTTTCGATTTTTCTCAAGTAATGAATCAATCCCATAATGCACCAATGTAAATTAACTTTATTGCTAGAACCCATATTGATTTGGTTGGGCTCGTTGAAGAGGGTTAATGTAGTTTGTATTTCATCCTAATTGCTGACCGAGGATATATCGCTTAAATCTTGTCTCATGTATTACATTCGTAAGACAGGAGCACTGCAAACATCGCATCTACGGTATCTATAATGAGGATCATTGTGGGAGGATTAATTCAACGATCTGTTTGATTGACTGCGGGCCTGAGGATACTGAATTTGAATTAGTGTAGTCCTGAAATGGAAAGGGAAGTACTATTAATTCTGGATAATAAGGAGGGTTCTTTCTTATAAGGAAGAACTGTTATTTCTGGGAAGTACTATGAGTACTATATTCTGCAAATCGGCAACAAAGGTTTGATAATATTTTTTTATTTGATTACATTTTGTTTATTCAATATGACCAGAATTGAGTGAACGAGGAAGAAGTAGGAATTATTTCGCTAGAATTTATGTATAAAACGCTAACGTACATGGCGCGGAAATCACTCTTATTACTTATTACGAAATGGCAACAGTCAAAAGTGAACATAGCGATTTGCAAAAGTTTCAGAAGATGCTTTAAGCAGCGTTTTTATAACTGCACTTACAACACTTCACTAATTAAATATAATTATTATAAATGCGCCTTGCCGTGTCAAACGCTTCATCCAGTAAAAGATGTAAAAGAAATTAACAGATAATCATTAATGGTCGAGAAAATAATTTAATAGTCGAGAAAGAAAAAATAGGCTTAACCATCACTATGGTTACGCATTAAGACTTATCTATAAATATAAAAGACTTCTAAAATTATTTATTTTCCAAAAAGTTATTTCATTATCTTAAAACACAAAAAATTAAAATTTATTGACAACAGTTTCATTGCCGGCGTTCTGGCCTAGGGGTATAGCGTCATCCCCGTGATCTAGGAGTCCGAGGTTCGAGTCCTGGTTTGGGCATGGTTGTTCTCTAACCTTTGTTCGATCTGTGAGGTGCGCGAATGCCCTCCCCTCCTTGTGAAAAGGGTTTGTGCAAGCGAGTGTGTGCGTGTTTTTTCTTCATATGAGCTAGAAGTCAGACTTCTGCCCTCGGGTGCTCAGGGGTCTTTACCCTCAAAAGCTACTGCGCAAGAACTTGGCTTAAAATAGTCACACGACAAAAAAAAAAAAAAAAAAAAAACAGTTTCATTTTTGCACTTTTTTGTGCGTGCGTGTGCGTGCTTTTAATAAATTTCTTTAAGCTTTGTTTGCACTATTATGATACTTTTAATGTTAGGTTATGTTTAGAAAAAACTTTTAGACTAATGCTCACTCCATTTGCTTTTGTAATGTTATGAAATTCAAACTCATCCATCAAAATATTCAATTGCGTGCCTTTGTCAGTGTTAAAATTTAAAAAAAAAATTTTCATCGTTAATTCCGAACCAGGATTTTTACTTCTACTTATATTTCATAGAATATAGACTTTTAATTTGTGCCCATAATAATTTATTGCAAATTGATCCAATTAAAGTCGTATTTTTAAGTCTTATCTAACAAGCTGAAATATTTTAATCATTTACTAACCTAAAATATCAATCTTGGTGAGCAAGTTGGTCGTCAAAGGTGACTAGTGTTACTTTAATTTTTTTAAATTTATGATTGTAAATAATTACAATTAAATGCCCATTTGTATTTTGTGCTTGCAGAAGTTTAAGGAGAACTTGTCAGTCTTTCATGATTGCTTATGAAATGATTGCAAAATTGTTAGACCAATTGCTTAGTATTAAAAAAAAAAAAAAAGTTGCTTCGCATTCCTACAAGCTTCATTTAATATTTTTTAGGATCTAATGTGAAAATCGTTTGCTATAAAGTTGAGCAATTACAAAGAAATTGAATAAGTTTTTAATCGAAATTTCTTTAAAAATTGAATAAAATTGTAGTTATGTTAATAGAGATGACGTTTCAGAGAGGTAATAATAAGAGAAAAATCTTAATTTAAACTGTTCGGAAGAGAATGAAGTTTCAAATATTTGGAATTTTGCTAACCCTGGTTTGAAATCCAATTTTATAATCTTTCTAGATTTATTTTTTTTCTTAAGTATCAGATTAACTAAAATGTCTCTTTAATTAAATCAAATAAAGAAAATGCACAAACTTATTTGAGGGAAACTGCAATAAATTTTTTAAAGAAATGAAAGGGAGGGAGTAGATAAGCAAAATATCTTACTAGAATTCTAATTTGGTTCTTTACGGATTAGATTTTTTTTTCCCTCCCCTCTTTGCTTTGCTTTCTCTTTTCACGGAAAGATTGTTTTATTTCAAACTTTTGAGTTCAAAAACTGAAGAGAAAATGTCATTCTGTTATATGTAATTTTTTTTTCAATGATCTATATATTAATGGATTCGAATGAAAATTTTCCAAAATTTTTGTTCTATATCTTGCATTATTGTTGAGCTTTTTCATGACTCATTTTTACGCTTTTGGATATTTGAATTTCACAAACATTCTGTGTTTCGATTTTATTATAAATTAATACAAACGTTTTAATTCTGTAAGTGTGACGCAGCTTAGTCGAAGATAGTTTTTATGAAATAAAACACAAACCAATTCAATTCGAAAATTCTTGATGCATGAATGTTGGCATTGAATCTTCTCTTGGATGAGCCTTCATGGCCAACTTAATATTTATATTTTATTGCAATTTAATCTGTTTAAATCTCATACTAATTTATTTCTTTAAATTATAAAAACTCTTAAATACAGTAGGGACAGTATTCCAGATTTAAACTTTTTATAATAGTTTTATATATGCCCATGTATTGTTTTTATTAAAGTAGTAAACTCAGTGCCTTTTTTAGACTTTTTTAAATATTCTTTTTAAAAAACTATTTTCAATCCACGCACACAAAAAAGAACTTAAAGGCCCAGTAATGTTAAAGACATTTAGTTACTTAGTACGTAAGTTTTATAAATGTTCTTCTCATGCTATTTAACGAAATTATGAGGCAAATTGCTTAAAGGTTTTAGCTGAGTGCTTTTACATGCTCATTTTTCTTGTCCCCCTTGATCGTTTAGGATGCTGTCACTTGCTGTGTGCAGAAATAAGAGTTTTATAGGTCTGTAGTATCACTCGAGATATTTACCGGAGATGAACGAGAAGAACCAAAACTGATGGACGACTCGGAGCTCCACCCTTACTCTGTTGTCATGGCAACTGTGTCGATGCGTCATTCATGACGTCATCCTGATATGTCTTTCTGTCATCCCCTCTCATCCCCCCTCCATCCCCATTCTTTCCTATTTTCTTCTCCGTCGTATTTTCCTTGAGAAAGGTAAAAAATCAGCTGAATGCACTTTTCTCTTTCTACCTTTTCTCCCTGTCGACACGTTCTCGGCATAATAAAAATCGTATCGAAATCTTTTTATTTTTATGAAGCATTCAAACATTCAACACATTCGAAGAAATAGCGCGCTCTCGAGTTTCAAAACTGTCTACGATGTGTTGTCTCAGAAGGGTCGTAAAATGAAAGAGAGTTAGTTCATGCTCTTGAAGATGGAACGGAAACTTCAAAAAATCGCAAGGTGATCGGTCGAGGCTTGGATCAAGATTGGATGTCTTTGCTTTTAAAAAAAAAAAAAAAGTTGAATGTTTGAGATTACATATGTCTCCGGGGACTTTAAAAGTAACATTGCTGATACGTTTCATTATTTAAAATGAACTAATTAATTTTTCGTTTTACTTTTTCTCAAAATCAGTATTAATCTTCGCACTGGAACATTAATAGCTTTGGGGGGGGGGATATATTTACCTCATTTGGGTTGCATTGATCCATGCACGATGTTTTCTAATTTTATGACCTTGCTGCCAAGATATCTGACGTTATTCAAACTTTTTGATTTTTTGTGAAATGCGACAAATTTTTTTTAATTTTTAGGACACGCGACTCGGAACCATGCCACAGCCAACGTTGGCTTGTTTGAGAGGAATGTCGGCTCTTCTGATTGTTAAGCTATTAATATGAAATACTCAAAAGTATTTAAAACTAGCCATCTTAGAGCCAAGATTTTAATGGTTGCTGAAAATATCAAGTAAATATTTTATAAAACTTGTTCTTAATGGCTTCTACCGCGAAGTATTTTCAAATTTTGATGGGCAAGAACTGTTTTAAAAATCTTGAGTAATTCTATTTATTGTGGTCTGAATCTCCCTAATTTTCTGTTATCTCATCTGAAATTTCAACTTCTATTTGAAACGAAAGTGGATAGATTACAACTAATACAATAACTTTCTTGCTGAAATTAAACATGTTCCTTAAATCTAAGGATAGAAAGTAGAATCGTTCTGCATAGAAGTTTTGTGTATACTGTAGAATATGTTTCCTAATTTAAATAATATTTCGGAGAATTAATTAGAATTTCTCTGATTCGACCAAAAAAGAATCGGGGTACTATAATAAGAAAACAATTTTTCAAGCTATAGGAAAGATAATATTTTTCATCAAACTATTGATTACACACATGCATTACTTAAAAATGATCAAACTATAACATTTTTCATCATTTGTTTATTTCTGTAGATAAACTTCAATTTTAAATGGGGGGGGATTCAAAAATTTTACTTAAAAGCATGCTCTTTATTCTGAAACCTACTCAGCAGGTAAAATAAGCCGTATCTTCACATTTTCATCATCAACAGTGGGAAAAAATTAAAGTTAAAGCATTTGTTGCTGCATTTAGAACAATTTTGAGCTTCATTATAGTAAAGAAATAATATATTATTGTAAAATAAACTTTAAAATATTTTTAAAATCCAAATTGTACGGCAAAAAAGAATATATAAACATAATTTTTGGAGGCAGAGTCGTAGCCGAAGACATAGAAGATACTTTGAATTTTTAATTTCGTTTTATTTTCATTCCGGGAGGCACAAGCAGCACGGACAAACATCTGCCCAGGCGCGATACAAGAGCAGATTAGCCTAAAAGAGAGGGAAAATAATTTTCCAATATTTGCTTATATACTATGAAATTTTGATAGGGATTTTTCTACACGCGTCGACCCAGGTAAGGGAATGTTCTAGGCTTCCTACTTTTTATCCCTTTACTCGGAGCGTGAGAAAGTGCTAGTGAAAGCATTTTCACAGCGCTTCTGTTGAATTAATTAAATAGAAAATGTCGAATGGGATCAGGAAATAAGAGAATATTTTAGAATGAAGTTAATATGGGCTAAATTATGATAAAACTTTGGAAATTGATTAGAATTGAAATTAGAATTTAAAATATATAATATTCGTTGTAAATAAAATATATATTATATTAAAATTTTAAGATGGTGTAAAATTAAATTAATTTTTGTCTTAAAATATTATTGGCAGTTATGGCTGAAAAATATTAAAATTAACTAAAAATTTTAAAATAATTCCACCGAAATGAACATTCTCACCCTACTAAGTACATATATGTCAAATCGGGTTGCTCTAAATCTAATGATCTGCTCTTTAGAGTATCAACACACACACACTGGCATTCTTTTTCATTGTTAGTAGAGATTTGATCTTGATATTTGAAAAGATTTTAACATTGAATTGAATCGAATCGAATCTGTCTTATATACATTACTGCACACGCACGCATACTAAAAACTATGTGTACTGGGAATTAAAAACGGAAGTGAAAATTCTACTTTGGAATTTATAGAGAAGAAAACAGTTTTAAATCTTCGTTTTAACATTAGCAAAAGCACGCGATTGAAGGATTTGACGAAACAATGAAATTAGTTTGAATTTCATTACAACAATAAAATCATTGTTACAAATTATGTAAAAATAAATTCTAAATAATTTTGAAATTAAAAGGATAATTGTACCATTATGTAATAGTTTCATTGAAAAGCATTTTGAATGTAAAGATGATGTAAAAATCATTTTTGTAGTGTATTTTCTAAAAATATCGCAAAAAAAAATCATCGTTTAAATATTACTTCATTTTGAATTAATTTAAATTCATATCTTGACTTTGAAGAGCATCTGCGGTCTTTCCTCGTTTTGATGATCACATACCAGATTTCAGCAAGACCGTAGATTTGTTCAAGGAACGCACACACAGACTTTATATAAAGACGGTGCATTAAATGACATTTGAATTTGATTAATTCAGCACAGTACTGCAAATTTCTTTAATGCTTTGTTTCTAATCGGAAAATCACGAATTCGAGTTTTGATTGCGCCAACTGTTCACCGTGGGTGTTATTTTGCTGAATAACCATTATTATGTTATTTTTGACATGTTCTTGAATTGAAAAGAATGAGTGTTGATACGCAGTTATTTGCAGTTTCATCGTGAGAACTTATGCATTTCAAATGTGGGATATTATTGACGCTAGTAAAACTTGAAAAATTCTGAAATGTCTTGATTTGAATCTAGGAATATCTTTTATCGTATGGAATATACTTGGCACAGTGTGGCCAAAAATATTATCTTTTCCCCACTAAATCCCAGCCAATGAATCAGTGCCGAGGAATTTCTGTCGGAAGCACTACTTAAGTCCAACATGGTGTAGAATTGAAGTTCTGCTTCATGGTAATTGAACTCATTTCTCTGGTATGCCGAAGTTGCGTTTATATTTAATGATGCATTTTTAAAAATTCATGGATGAGTCCAAGCGTTGCAGAACTGCAAATCAGTTTTGATGGGGATTCAACCATTCGCTTCGTTCATACATTCTCACGTTAATATTTGAATCACTAATAGCATACGTTGTCATTAGGTTTGAAAGAGTAGTGAAATTTTAATCGGTCTTCTTGCAATAATAGGACGCGATTATGCAATCACAATTTCGAGTTCACTGTTGCAGATTGTATTTAATCTGTGCTTTGTTTGATATGCAAATCTGGATTAACTTTCATCCGTTGATTTGCTTTTTACCATTTCAGAAAAGTCTTGCATTATCCTGTATGCTGAACTATCGCGTTCATTTTAGTGATAGTTCCCAAATTCTTATCATCGTACTGCTATTTTTTTTATTGGGTAGATTCCTTCTGTGTTATCATTTTTTTATTGCGATGATAAAAATTGACCGAATGAAAAATTTTAAAATTCGATTAACTTCTGGTGGTCCTTGATTATATTGTAAAAGCGTCGTTCTTTGATTCCTATTTCTGTTATGTTTCATGCAATAACAACTTCAATCTACATAGCGCTTACAGGATGTTAATATAACTAAAAGACAAAATTTATTTTAACATTTGTTTAGATTTCAAGTAGTTTATAAACTAATTTATTTTTAATACCATTTATATAATTTACAGAATTTTATTTCTTTTTGCTTATTTATTATCTGTAACAAATAATCAAAGCATTGTTTTTTTTATTGGGAGTTATTTTAACGTTCTTTGTTTGATATTTTTATTAATAAATGTGCTCACATTAACATTTTATTAATGTGAGCACATTTATTAATAGAAATGAAAGAAACAGCAAAAACTAAAGAAAATATGCTAAAAAAATTGACACAGCTGTGCTTGTAAAACAATCCGTATGGCATAATCGTCTGTTATATGATGATATTCAAGTTATTTTGGTATGATTATTTCCATCTTAACATGAAATGCTAACATAGGTTATATTTTATAGATGGTCCAATTAACTGGGTCTATGATAACACCTGCCGTGAGGTTGTCACTAATGATTTTTAACATTGTTTTATTTTAAGGCAATTAAAATGCTTGAAACTAATATAGTATCCGAAACAAAGCAAAGAGCCTAATAATTTATTCATAAACATCACACTTGTAGCGGTTATGGTAAAACTTTGTACCTTACTTTGGTTTGTTGATTTAAATTAAATCAGAAATATATATAATTGCATAAAATCATTTCTCCCGTAATCGAATGGATAAGGATTTAACTATGCCATTATGTTACTACAAAACTCAAGATCGAAACTAATTCGCTTCATTTTTAGAGTGCTTTTTTCAGTTTAAATTAGAAATCACTTTTTTGAAAAATCGCATTTGAATCTATGAAGCCAAAAGCTCTTGGAAAGTTATTGATCCATAAGTTCAAAAAAGGCTTCGTTCGCAAAGCGGTTGAGATTTTCGCCCGCCTAAACGGTCCACCCATCATTGATTTATCCGCCATGCTAATGAGCCGTTAATTACCACCTTTTCTGTCCCTCTTCATTATTGGCTGTGTTTGCCCAAAATATTCATGCTTCCTTTGCTAAATATAGAAGTCAGTGAGTTGATTCAATTACTTCATTCACACTCCCGCTCGACGCTCGTTATAATACCTGTGGGAAATTACGCTTCAGTGGCTTTTTATTGACACTAGGGTAGTTATGGATACCCAGGTTGATATATTTTAGCTGGTAATTGACTTCATTTATTTTCATTGTTGTGTAGCGCTGGAAAACAGATTTCTGAAAATATTTAGAAGATAGATTGGTCTGACGCGAATCGTTTTTCTTAAGTGCTTTTTGAAAAAGTTCTGTAATCATTTGCTTATGTTTTTATGTTAGTTTGGAGTAGAATCCTTATTATTTATTTTGTCTCTTCATATTTATCTCGCATAGCAAATATTACAGTAATTTTTTTAAGGTTTTTGTGAATATTTGGCGGGATAGTCATTTTGCATGAGTAGCGGTGTAGCTAATGGTAAAGTCTTGACCACGGAACCGGAGAGCTCCAGGTCATTCAAATTTTGTAGTTTATACAACCATGGTGCACGTTAAATCTGATGTCGTGGTTTGTGGTGCAGAAGTTTGGAAAGAAATATGGTCCTGGATTCCCCTCTTCAAAGGGGTATCGGGGAGTCAGATATCGTCTTCGCCATCTCACCAGGGTTCAAGATTACGAGGTCCGTTTTAAAATAGTCTTAGTGTTGCTTTCAAGCAGATAACTAATCTAAACTAATGCATTTTACTATCCTAGGCAACGTGTGCATTAATGAGGCTCTTTTTTTTTTTAATATACTACTCAATTTAAATTCACTTATCGATAAATTTTAACTTAACGGCCATCTTATTGATTTATTTCAGGGCTTTTATTTTAATCACTTTACGAAAATGTGTATAATTTTATTTATCATGATTCGTTATTGCGCGCCATCCACATTCTAAACAATTATATTTAATGAAACACTTAATGCTTGTAACTAAGCTAAATCTAATGAAACGCTAATTCTTATAACGCTTAATGCTAAGTCTGCATAATGAAATATTTAGAAATCTAGCCAATTATACTTGATAAAATATTTATATTTGTATGCTTTATAATTTATGGAATTTATATTTTCATTTAATTTATTTGGCATTTAAAGTATTAAAAAAAATTTTAAATCGAATTATCTTGCAATATATTAAACCTAGCAGTCTTATGCAATTGCTCTCACTGCTTAGTCCGAAATCCACCATTAGCTGCGCGCAATTGTTTGAAGCAGTCGTCAATATACTGGAAATAGTGTTGAAGTCGAAAAGGAGGAAGAATGAGTTTAAATTGCTGAGAAATGTAATCTTTATACCATTAAAAAAATAATAATACCAACGATATATTTATATGCACGGTCTCCCCCACCTCCTTCTTTACAGGAACGAAATTTTCCTACAACTTAGAGCAAGTCAGTTTTTCTTATTTTAGTCTATGATCGCTTTTAAAATATACGCATCATAAAGCATCTAAAAGACAATAGTTTGGAATTTTGAAATCGCTTCCTGGGATCATAAGCACTGATTAGGAACTCTTGTTATAATCACTAGTGATCTTCCTGAACTCTTCGGAACCCGAACAAATCTAAAGAATTTCGAGATCATCAATTGATCCAAGATCATTCCAAACCACTCTGTTTCAGATCGAGGCAACTTGCAATACTCAGGGATTGAATATGGCCAAAAAAATTTTAATATTGCTTAAAATCATTAGAAATACATTTCGTTATTTGGAATATGATTGGAACTTCAAAACATTGCATTTCCTAAGATTTATAATGTAAAGTGAGTTTTGCTACAAATTTTTTCCTTTGCTCTTTTATTTTCATTTGATTTAATATTTTCAAGAAATTATTATAAAACATGAAATGAGATGAGCTTCGGGCATATCTATAAAGGAAGGAAAGAAAGTGAGAAATTGTCTATTTTCGACCTAAAATGGGTCATAGAATTCAGCTTAACACCTAAATTTGCACCATTCTTAGCTTCTTCGTAAATTGAGTATTCACTGTCCTCATATATTCTTGTCCCTGATGGGAATGATCTAATTGTATGCCATCTTTTTTTTCTGATTGTATAATCATTTTAAATCAATTAAGAGACCTTAGAACTCTATGTGGTATTTTTGAAACCAATTTTAATTTTGCTTTATAAGCTTTAAAATGCGAAAATTCGATATATGGTCTCACGGATAAATGGATTGACTGAGTATCTGATTCTTTGATTACGACGAAACATTTTCTTATGATCCATTATTTTTTATTAACCTCGAATAGTTAGCTTCTAGTTATAAATTGCTTCACAGCTTTTGCATTCGCATTAATTTATAATTAATTTCATATGCATAATTTTTAAATATATAACTTTTTAATATTTCATTGATATTTGTATATACCTATTTGATAATTTTCATTATTTTAAGCGTTTTAAGGAAGTAGTAAATTACTGGTGTGTGCAAAGAAATAGAAGTTACATTTTTTACTTATTACTGTTCTAATTTAATTGAGGGATTAATATCTTATATAAGGACTCAAGATAGTAATCCTTCGATTAAAGGTTGAGGTTGCGTAGCTACCGAAAGTGTGCCGTGGTCTTATCAACTTTTGTTCGATGTTTTCAGAACATTTATCAAAGAACTAGAAGCTGTTGCTAAAACAAATATTTATTCGTTTTGATTTCATTTGTAGGTTGTCAGCGTGTAGTATATTATTCAATTTAGTTTCCGATCTAATTTCCATTTCTTTATTTTCCGCTGGAAGCAAACTTTAAGGATACACCAAGTAAGCGCACTGGTTTAAAATGTGGTTAGAGCTCTTATCGTTATTATGAGTAAGTATAAATTCTTTTATCATGAGCTGTTCCGGACTTTGTATATTTCCATTTTTTTGCCATCCTTATTGTGTCACATGTGTTTCACTTATGTTAATTCCAGCTAGAAAAACCTATGCACCAGCCTTCTTTTCTTGATGCTGCTTGACCTTTTCTTCGACAGAATACATTTCTGCTAAGTATATTATCATGGCATGTACTTGAATGAAAAGCAATCTCTTTGGAGAAGCAGCAGTGGCTTGGTTCATTCTTCCATAAAACTATAGATCATTGATGTTGCAAGGTTTTACGTATTCCTTCTCCTTTGCATTGATTTTTTTATGGAAATCCAACAGGCTTCTGAATTATTCAAGGATTTTTCAAATATTTCTCTTTGCTGATTTCTCTCTTTGATCAAGTACTGCCTGCTTGGAGATTGGTGTTTCAGAAAGCATCTGTGGTTTTGTTTTATTTAGATGCCTCGATTTTGGCAACTCGCTCCCTTATTCTTTCTTATTTTGAAAGAATTTAAATGCATAGTGAAATTTGTCTGTGCATTCTGTTTTCTTCTTCAAACAAAAGTTATCTATGTATTTTTTTATACAGATTTTTCCTCCACTTATTTTAGTATATTTTCTTCTTTCCGGCGTATTCATCTCGCAAATCTTTACTTTCAAATACTTATATATATATAATATCGATTAATCATATTTTAATTTGTTTTAGGTAATGCTTTGCAAGCTAATTACTTTTCATTAAATGTTTTAAATATCACACTGTGACTTTACGTTTTTATTTCTACAACAAAATACACAACAAATGCCAAAATTAAATTGGCGCGGAAATGTAAGCTTGAATAAATCATATGTGCATATCAATTTGTCTTCCCTTTTGTTAGACTTGGAATATTCCTAAAAAATATTGAAAAACAAAATTCTGAAATAATATCTAGTAATTGAGGCTACCATGAATTATTTTTTCTTTTTGATAAACTAATTAATTTTTTTTAAAAAAAGAGATTTAATTATTAAGCGTAAAATAGTGAATTTAAAAGTGCAATTCTTCAGACAGAGTAATAAATTCAGAGATGAGCCTGAGAAATCGAAAGATAGAATTTATTATTATAAGAATCTTATGAGGAAATGTAGCTAAATGGTATTAATTAATTTTTAGATAAATAGAGAACTTGACAATCAATGATGTGTATTTTTCAATAGATTTATTGAAAAATTTCTCCATCATTATTGATAGAAGGATATTTTTAATAAAAGAGTATTATTATTATTAGAAGAAGGCATAAAGAGAAATTCTGAATTCAGGGTTATAAATCTGTTCAACTAGAAACGGTTTTGTAGTTATAGCCGCCATCATAATTAAATAATATATTATTTAATTGTGCCGGTTATTTTTTAAATTACTAAATTTCCCATGTTCTTTTGATTATCTGTGTAATTACTTGAAAGAATGAATTGTGAAATTGAAATGCTGGAGGAAAAATAAACAATCGAAACTCTTGTTTTTATGATGCCCCTTTTAAAATGGGTTCGAACCTGAATCTTTCTATCTTTACGCTCAAATTTTCGTTTGATAAATGTTTAAGGTCTATTATTACGGGAAAAAATTTGAACTAGTAGGCATCTATTCTTTGTGTAAAATAATTTTGTCCCGTGATAATAATTTTGATTTATTTTTATATCCACTAATATAATCTTTTTGCGGAGAAAGATTAATTTTATCTCAAGACTCTGTTCTTAATTTTTTTTTTTTTTTAATTTTTCATAACTTTCTCTGTTTTAATTGTTTTGATATACGAAAACGTGGAATAGTGTATGGCGACTTATTATTAACATTTATGCCAAATTTTAGGTTGGCGCCGAATACTACTACTACTACTCTTTATACTTTATCTCATACTATGAATAATTTTTAAATAGCTTTGTTCTCTAAGTTTTGCAAATAAAGTTGCTTTCTTTTTCTCTAGAGCCATAGAAACCCAAGAAGACGTGATGTGGATACTTAACCCAATGCACCCGAAAAAATAATTTGTTGCATAATTCATCTATTACAAGGAATTATTTATTTCTCGGAAAACTAAATAGATATATACTAATTAGTAATATTTTAAGTTGAATTTCACCTAAAAATTAATGTACATCTTACCAATCTGTATTTTTAACAATCAAGATTAAAAATATATATAGATATAACATCAAAATATGATGCATTCTTTTGAATAATACTTGAGAGGAGACATCCTTGCTCAAAGGGTTAATCTTTCTTGTCTACTTCCTACAAGTGTGTCACATTTTTAATTTGGATTTTTCAATCAGTTCACTGATTTGTGAAATTCTTACTGATTAACACATAATGTTCAACATTCTGTTACAGATTATCAGTTGATTCAAACTTTACGATTTAAAAAGGGAAGCTTATGGCATCAGAAATTTCTAATGAGTATAAATAAAGTACAGAAATGAGTATAAATGCTAAAGTACAGAAATTGTAAAATTGCTATTGTAGGTCTTACGAGATTTTTTTTCCCCTCTCTTTTAATATGTCTTTTAGCTCCACGTAATTTCTGTTATATTCATTTTGGCGTTCGGGGAACCAACTCCACAGCATTATATTGGGATGCAATTGCTTTTACAAAATATTCTTATAAAATAGAATTTATAATAGGGGATTTTCAGTAATTTTTCTATCATAAATATTTTGTGTCGCAGATTTCATTTTTAAATGCATCTTTCAGTAGTGAAGCCGAAATCCTTTAAAAATATTTGGGTCTCGAATGTGAGACTGTGTTCATGATAAACTTACAAAATATTGTCATTTTAATTTGCATTGAAATCTGAAAATAATTTTTAAAATAATATGAAAAAAAAAAAAAACTAAAGTGGAAAACTAACAAATAATTTCCCATAATTAACAACAAAATATGACAACTTTATTAAAACCGAGTTATTATTCAAATAGCGAGCCAAGAAATTTGTATTTTCTGAAGTTTGCAATAATGTCCAAACTGCGCATCCTTGTTAATTAATTTAGAAATTATCTCTTAACTTTCACTTAAAATAGTATGTCTATCACGTGGGCAAGCATTAATGTTCTATGTCACTTTTAAATTCGTATGTGGATTAAAATAGCATTAAATGTATCAAATAGGGTGTGTCATATCATTAGGAGGTTAAATTCGTATATCAAGGGATTAATATAGTAAATTTTATATTTTTTGGTTAAAAAGAATTGATTTTTTTTCCCCTGCTTATCTTTAGAAAAAAAAATCGTTTGAATATTGTATGTAATTTCCTATATAAAGATATCAGAAGCTCTACTGAAATACTCCACTTCGCATGCAACTGCGACTTAGAACTGTGTCTCCTCAGCGAAATTGGATTGAATTCGGTGGAGTTTTCTGTTTTTGTATTTGGGAGAGCTTATCGATGCTATAAATCTTTATTTTGTTGGGATCTCGATGGATGCCGTATAGCTTCATCGATCCACTGTTAACACCCACGCGTAATCCTATTGTCTTTGGAAAAAATCGATTGCGTGACCATTTCGAAAGTAGTAATCTTAACACTTGCAAGTTTACCTTTCGAGGTCGCGACTTTTCTGTTAATTTGCACAAGAATTCTTCGTTTCGTAATATTTTTTTGATTAGAATCAAGGTTTTTCGACTATTTTTGGAATTTTTTTTTTGAAAATAATTTAAATGGAATTTATAATTAATCGATATTCGTCCGGAAGGAAAACTTTTTATTCTAAGAATGAATTAGTGTTATCAATTATTGTTTATGGATGAATTATTATAGCGGAATTTTCAGTGATGAAGTTCTTAAAATCTATTTATAATTGGATGAATATTAATTATAATTGAATCGGAGTGTTTGCAATTTGTTAATTATTGCAATTCAGTTTATAGATTTTAATTGATTTTGTATGCGTGTTTGTGCCAGTTAGAAAATATAATACACCTTATTTCCCTTTCCCACTTTAAAATTGTTTTAAATTTAACACGAAATAAATAATCACGAATAAATAATCAAATACAGTATACAAAAAAAAAAAGATTAACTAACTATAAAATCAATGCAGTTTTAAAGATTGAATTCCCCCCCCCCCCTCCTCTGCAAAAGATGTCCAAATGATATGTGTTCTGGAAACTAATGGTCGACGGAGTGTTATCTTATTTGAATGGTTTTTTGATATTTGTAATTTTTTTCATGACCCTAGCTATTTCGTGATTATAAATGCAGCTAACAAACACATTAAAAGAACAGAACCCGATAAAGAAAATTTAATAGAAAAGCCTTGCTTTATTTTAGACCATTATTTTTCCTTCCATTTTAATTCATTCATATTTTTGTCAGCTTCTTAATAAATTTAAACGTTTACATTCATTTCAACAGTTTAAATTAAAGTTTCAATAATTTCTGTTTTCGCTAGCATTTCTGATTTCCCAAACAAAGTTCAGGGAGAGGGGTCTCTACCACCTTCTGGAACTTAATAGACACGGGTGATAAATGTGAAGGAAAGGGGGGGGGAGGAATTTGTGTGTGGGGAAGGAACATTTTGTCAGAGGGATTTGAAAGAATTAAAGTGAACACTTTCGTTGCTTGAGATATAAGGCCTTGAAGACTGTAGCGCGTGTACGCGCATCTTTGTTCTTTTTCTTACATTTGTGACATAAATTGCACCGGAATAGAACTGTCGCAACAATTTATTTCTAAAATTTTGCCATATGTTCTGTGTCAGGTTAGCTCATTGTATTAGAATTATATGCGAGGTTTTCCAAGGTGGTATGCAATGCACATTCAATAAATCATTGTCATTCCGAAGAAAGTATGCAAAAGACTGAAAGTTAAACTATTATAATCCAGGCTCTGCAGTTTGTTTTTTCCTCCTCTTTTTAAAAGTTGCCTTGTTCCATTACATGTTTTTAATGTTGTTGTTTTGACCAACGTATCTTATGTTCATTTTTTTTTATCAAGTATTTGTTACTTATATTATTTCCTGGCAAACAAAAGAATATCGTGACCCGTGCCGAACTACATGATTCAGATGTTTGTTTTACCAGTAGATGTTGACTATCTGCGTGATAGTCGATTCAAATAAAAAAATAAATTCTTAGAATTCTTGTTTTCCCTTCACTATCTGTAAAATAGATGTATAAAAATAAATGTTTTATTCTAAGTTAATTAGTATAAGCGTGTTATTTAATAAACCATGTAAGAATAATTGATGTATTGACTCTTGATAAAATTAGTTTCCCCATCGTGGTGATTCATTTGAGGTTTTTAGAGCCGTCTTTATATATATATATATATATGATTCTGTTTTTTTAAATAGAATTGTGTAATTATCAAATCATTTCATAAGTCTTCTAAATCAATACATTGTGACCTAATTAGTAAATTCTTTTCTGCATTAAAAAAATTACCTATAAATGCAAAATGATGGTAGTCCATCTCATAATTCTTCGAAAAGAACTTTCTTATTTATGTATAAGAGTTGCATAAATACAAGTACACTCCACAGAAATATGTTTAAAAAAATCCTTTCGCCAAATTGGAAGGCACATGTTAGAAACATGTTGCCCATGTTAGAAACAGTCAAAATTACGGCGTGAAAATCACTTTTCAACTTCTAACTTCCAAAATATTGCAGTTATCAAAAAACTTTGTTCGTCTTAATTAGGCGCTAATCTGGCTAATTGGATTTGTTTTTGTATCTTTAATATTAAGAAAGCTATTGAAAATTTCAACTCCTCCCGCCATTTACAAACGTGTCCGAGATTTTTACATTTCTAACAACATATTCCAAGCCAGTTGAAATCTATACAAAATGACTCTTTTTGTCCATATTCACAAGATAACATGGGCAAAATGTTATACGCATATTATATATATTATAATATAATATAATTTTTTGAACGAAGGGTGATTTTGGATTCTAAGAACCATAATCGATGAAGAAATTTTCCCTAAATCTTGTCATGAGAACCATTGCAATAGGTAGTCTTCCTATAAGAATCTATCTAAAAGAGCGAATCAGGTTACATAGAAAGGTTCTGAAGAATATCATATCGATACCAGAATCGAAAGTTTGTTCTTTGTGGGAACCTAATGAGGTTTTTGGTTTATTATTCAGTAGGAAGTGTGGTAGTGCAGTTGAATTCAGTGAAAAAATTTGCTTAATAAAAAATATGAAACTTAAATATTTGAAATGAAAGGTAAAAGAACTATTTCTTCATACTGAAAAGCCACTGTGGCCAGGTTAGCATAAAGTGCATTTTCCAAAGTTATGTGCGAATGCATGATTGGTTGAAAGTGATGCTTTTGTTTGTTTAATATTTGCATTTTTCGTCCATTACCTGGGAGTATACCGACATCATCCATGGGTGGATCTTGTGGAAACAGAAACGGCTGTTTAAGGGGAGAGAGAGGTTAATTGAAGTTGTGCTACAAAGTATGTCCCGCAAAGTAAGAAAAAAAATTAACATAATTTATCTATCCCTTTATTTATTTTCTCCTAGCTGAAAAAAAGGTAGGAAATAGATTTTGATTGGTACATTAAAATTTTTATTTCTGCGAGGAAGAAAGGAATTTCTTAAAGAAGTTTTTAATGGAATGTATTTTCTTGCGAAGTTCCTCTTTTACTTTTTGGCATCCATCCAGGTGATAAGGCAGTAAAATAATTTTGGAATACCATTAGTTTTCCTTATAATAAATGAAGCATTTCCTATTCTCTATACAAAATTGCTTTGTTTTTAAAAGTTCATTAATGTTTTTATATCTTGCCAGCAGAAATTTAAATAGATATTGATATTAGTCTTGTTCGCAGAAGCTTAGTAAATATATCAAGTGCTTCCTTCGTGTGTTTTCCAAAAAAAATTTAAATGTTTCGATTTTTTTTTTTTTTTAATTTAACGTTTTTTAGAAATTGTTGATATTTCAGTAGCTTTGAAAAAGTCATGAAAATGTGTGTTCGCTGATTTTACTGAGGTATATATACCAATTAATATTAATTACAGTGTAAATACCAGTTATTAGATCTACAGAGTCAAATTGACTGAAATTTGCTTCGTCGATTAACGCTTTTTCTGTTAAATTAAAAAAAAAAAACCCCTAAGATATTAGCTGTCGTCAGTCTCTTTGTGTCTTGTTACATGAAGCATTTGTTTTTAACTGATAACGGATGCGCATTATATAATAATTAGCTTTGAAAAACACCATAGCGCTTTTTCCCCTCCCCTTCTCTCAAAACCCGTGGCATTGAGGCAATGAAAAAAGAAAAGAAAAACGGGGGGTAAAAAAAGAAAAGACTCAGCGTTTTATTTTGAGAATTATTTCTTATCTCTCTTTTAAATGAGAAAATAATAATAGTGCCTTTTAGTTAAATCAAATTTAGATTTTCTGAATAGTGCTCATAAATAATACCTACTCAAAAAAAAAAGATTGCCAGCATATCGTTAACTAACATTCGGATTTTCAGCAGTGCTAATAAAAAGAATAAATAATTTTACAGGTAATTTTGTTCAGTAAATATTTTTAGAAAAATATAAATTATTGGTATTGAGCATTCCGAAAGAATATCATATTACCAATGATTCGTGATCCCAATTTTTTCATGAACGTGGTTTCGTCTCGATTCGTTATCAATATTTTAAGAAGCCGTGCTCTGGACAGATTGAATACTTCGTTACATTTTAAACATTTGAATTCATATTGTTTTCAAAGGCAATTATGAAGAAGTGCTGATAAAAATAAACTATATACTTGCAGTTTATGAACCATATAATATGATGATTAAATTCTTCAAGCTATAAATATTCTGTAAAAAAAAACTCGTTAATTTCTTGCATTATCATATCTCTGAATTGGAATTTTGCATAACTTAATGTAACCTAGATTACTTCTTTTTCGAAAATTCCATACTGTGCTTCATCAGTGATTGTATGCAGTCTGCTCAGTTCCTTTGTGCGTTTTGGTGTTTTGTTGAAAAATGCCTTTTGATAGTTTCCGTTTCTCAGTGATGAAACCCGTGGTGTTTATGAGCTTGTCAGATTCAGCCTTTACACTCAACTGAATCTCGAGCCAGTGGGCATATAAATAGAAATCGTTGAATCCAATTCACCGTGCTCCCAAAATAGTCTACTCATTTGAAGGTAACCAAACATTGGCTCGTTTTGGCTCCTGACCCACAACTCTTCGTTCCTGACCCCATTGTAAAAAAGTAAGTGAAAGTGTTATTGCCCCCCTCCTTCCTCTTCGCCCTCCCTCTCTCTATTGCCCTTGCTTGTTCTGTTATCAATTGTTTTTCGCTTCAGACGACCATTGGAACATAAGGGAATACCCGTATCTCCGCGAATAGCAAACTACGCCTTCTTTAACATTTGCTGTCGAACTTTCTACCAGTTTGTGCTACTTGTACAGAAGTTGCTTATAAAATAAGTCATGTAGTAGCTTTTTTCAGTGTAAAAAATGTGAGTACGCATGCCCGTTATTCAGATCTCTGGATGTAAACAACCCCTTTGTTGCCTTTATCCCTTTTTTATCTTTCATTTCATTGCTTTTATCGACGATACATTTTAAAAAATTTTTTACATCCTCCACTTCTTTATTATTTAGCAGTTTGAAACTTTGTGGTATAACCTTGAGAGTACATTCACCTGAAGTTTAAGGTTGAACGAATTGCTTTAATTTTTTGAAGAGAGCGATTGAATAATGTGAATAATATTTTTGGGATACATTTCATCAATTTTGAAAAAAGAAAGGAGAGAAAATGTCATATCTTTTATGAATTTGTGCAATTTATGCGCAGTATTTCTTTTTTGTTCTCCGTATTATATTCTATTAAATAAATGCTTTTCAAAATTTAAAGTTTGTGTGTGTGTGTAATGTCGAGAAAATATATTCTTTTTTTTTAAAGAATATTTTTTTAATTCAGCTATTAAATTGTTAATGTCAGTTTTATTTGGCATTGAAAAACTTACATAATACAAAAAAATTTTGCAATTTTAAAAACCGATTTATTTTATGTACTGCTATTTCTTTCCCAGGATTAGCAGATACGATTGTTAAACATTTCACTCTCATTTCTTTTGGAAATGTAAACCACGTGTAATCTTACTGATAACTTTCTTACTATCTATGCATTTTTCGATGATAGGCCAACATTTTCTTTCTTTTAGGATAACATTCTGGGCCAAATACACATATATTACTTAAAATGTTATTTGCGTGATTCCTTTTGTTTTCAATTTCAAAATCGAATGAAGGTGAAATTTTTAAAAGTAAATATTGTATAGCTTTCAGTGTTAAAAAAAACAATTATAAGCTAAAGATGCAATCGCTTTTGCAAAGTCATATATGATAGATTTAAAAAATATGATATAAATATCTATTAAGCATTCTATTTTCGAAATATATTTGGAAAGTTTGCGATTTCTAAATATGTAATATGTAAGGAAATATTTACCTACTCATCATTCCATTTACTGGGAACTCAATTTCTATTCTGTAATCTAATGACTTTTATCATATGATTTCATCTTTTTAGTTTTAGTTGAAGATATATGCTGGATATATCTTATCTCATTTTCATCATAGATTTACGTGTATCTTTCGTATCAAGATTATTATCTACCGAATAAATTTGTCACTTTTATTATTTCATGTAAAAAAAATAAGCTGACGTCATTTGTAAAGGAAGTTAGATAATATATATATATATATATAAAGGAATAGAGAGAAGGTGATGTTAGCGTATCATTGAAAAGTATGCAGACTCAACATAGAATAATCTATTTTTGAAGATTTCTGGGATATGTTTTTATGCGAAAAGCATTTTATTATTATTATTATTATTTTGCGTGAATTAATTTCAGTGATATTTGAAATTTTAACAAAATATGACAGGTTGTTACAAATAAATTATTGTACTTATTAATCGATTGGAAATTGTACAACTTTCAAACTGCCTATTTCTAATACCTAGGTATACAAACCGGGATTTTGGTTCATGTTTTAAAGAAAACAATTCTTCCTCCCCTTATTAATATATTATATATATGTATAATAATGCGTATATATTAATATATATAAACATTTTGGATGTTTTCAGTATCGCAAATAACGATATTTTTTCTCGTTTCTTTAAAACGATAGCATTTTTAAAAAGATTTTTGAATATATACTTTAGATAGATTTTTCAATACACGATTATTTAAAGAACTGAGTCGCCACATCTTTTATAATAGTTAGAGGACAGAGAGTAGATTTTATTTTTGTTATTGTTAATTAAAAAAATATGGAAGGGAAAAAATCTAAAGGAAGCCGTGGAGAGGAAATCTTTTTGATACAATGAAACTATTTCACAGATTACAATAAGATATGAATAATTTTTCTTCATCTCATTCATTTATTGGAGTCTTTTATGTACATATAATGCAGGTTTATCTTCATATTCTATATTCATGTAATAGAAAAATTGCTCCTTAAAGATCTTAAAAAATAAATAAAAACGTTTTGAAGATTTTTTCCCCTTTTCTTTTCTAAAAAAAAGTGTTAATACAGTCTGAGGATTATGAAGCTTATTAAATTATGGTAGGGCATTATGTAAAATATTATAGCTTTTTTTTGGGAAAGACAAAGCACGTTTACCATTTACAGTGTAATATGTTCGGATATTTTTGCGGTTTCTTTTGTTTGTATTTTAATATTCGTGTAAAATTGAAAACATCATCGCTGTCTTTGTCGGTGTCACGTTTTGCTTTTGTGATTTATTTCCAAAATATTCTTTTATTCATTTTTACTCTCTTTAGTGTCCATGTTCACGATTTAAACGAATTGATAGATTTTTCTTCTGATAATTTCATAAAAACTATTGCCTCTGATTTCATTAGTTTTCTCGTAGTAATCTTTCATTAGTAATCTCATAGTAATCTTATTAAAAAAAATTCACGAATGCATTTGAAAATTTCCATTTCAGTTCGTAGGACTGGAAGTATTGCTGATAGGGGTTTGTAACACTTGTCGTAACGCAGCATTTGATTATATGGCAAAAGCGTGCGACTGGAATTTTTGGTGTGAAACTACAATTCGTTGGGCAGAGAACATTGGCGTGAAATATACTTCTTTTATTAGAAAAATTTTCCATGAATTTAAAATGTTTATTGACAGTTGATAAGAAATATTTTTTGCTATAGCTTCTGAAGTAACAATTGAAATGTTTGTAATAACTTAATCCTAGTTAAAGAAGTTTTTTAAAGATAAATTTTACCTTTTATTTCTAAAATCTCTTAATAATTATGGACTTTCGCATTTGTTTTGGTTGAATCTGTGGCTCGAAACCGAAAGACAGATTCTCAAATAATATTTAATTAAAGAGTTTATTTTATATTCTAAGCTGCTTTCTCCTCTATAGAATGCAAGTACATTTCTTGTACATGCAGTATCTAATCTATTGTTTTGTAACTTTTCGTTTCCTGTTAATCACGCTGTATTCCATTCGGATGGAGTAGTTATCAAAGAATGTTTTTGAATATCATTCATACCAAATATCAACCGTAATTTGCACACATGTTGTACAACCATCTTCGAACATTTTTTAATTATGATGTGAGCCATATTTAAGTGTATTCGCTCTACAATGTGGACAAATATTGTTTATCCCTAGTTTTTATTCAGGTTTTCATTTCAAGTTTATTCAAAACTATGAAAACTGTAATAACATTTTTAAATAAAAAACAATAACTAGTTTGAAAATGACAAAATATACATTCAGCCTTTCAAATAAGAACTTTTGTATTATAGCAAAAATCATATTTTGGCTCGATATCAGAGCTACTGATCTCATTAATATCTTTTTACCATCTTAGTCATTTCTTTCTTTTTCTCTTAAACTTTCCTACCAGAGATGGAACTTCATTACGGCTAGTATCAAAAAGAAACCTGTGAACAGATGAATAGCCTATCCCTCTTGCAGTCCATGTCAGATTTCCCATTTACGAGCGATCCCAAAAGAGCTGCATAATCATTTCCCGAGACATCAAATTAATGTCACTGTTAAGTGATTTTTTTTTCCCTCCCTCTCTGCACTATGACTAAAATGAGCTGGCAGCTGCGCGTGTTCGCTCATTCGTGTAAACGGTAGCCATCTAAAATACATCTAGATAATCGTTTCGGTGAAAACAAGTTATCAATATACATTTTTGCGCAGCTATTCTCTTGCAGGGAACCAACAATAATATCATTCAGCATTCTGGAAGGCATGTGCTTTTCTCAACCGCTTGCTGGGTTGATTTAAGCCACTTAAGAAGTAATTGATCTACCTCTGTTTTCAGATGAGTAATAAATGGAGGTTTTGTTTGTGTCATGATTTGTTTAACATTTTAAGATAGAACACAAGAACTCTTGCATTCAAGCTCTTTCTTTACGTAATGCTTTTTGTAGTTCTCAAAATTTATTGTGTTGGGAATCTTATGTAATAAATACATAGTATTTCGAATTAATTTTTCTCGCGGTTATTCTATTTCTTTCCGTCTTTTACATTTGAGACGTCTTGCTAGAATTTTACAGCATTACTGCAATCGTGGTATGCTCTTATAATAAAAGTGATATAAATGTCATTTGATTTTAAAAAGCTAGCATATATTGTTCACAGCGCATTGTATGTTGAAGTTACATTTGTTTGGGTCCAATATCCAGCATCTATTGCTAATGCCGTAAAGAAAGATAGCATTGGCAATCGAGCATTCTTGGCTATATGAAAAAGTACTGGTTAATTGGTTTTTTTGAAGAAAAAAAATGGTTTTTGATATTCTCTTTTATATTGAGATCGATGTAATGTAAAGACACCTTAACAAGTTATATTTTTCTAGTATTTCAAATGCCCGAGAAATTCTGAACGTGATGTATCAGTACTGCTATTTGAGGAAATAAATTATTAGCACGTCATTATGATTCTATATTCTGATATTTATGTAATAACCAAATTGAATACTTCATTTCAGTACATTATAGTCAATGTAACTAGAGCCATTTTAAAGAATATTAGAGTTAGAAAAAAGAATTACGACATTTTTTAATATTGATTTTTTTTTTAAATATTATGGTTTCTAAAGATAGCTTCTTTTATTCTTTGTATGAAAAAACATAAGGAATTGCACCCTTTGCTTGCTCCGCTCCCCCAAGAATCACGTTGTGGTTCTTTTCAGAAAAGAATTAAGATGAAATTATTAATACATTTATTACTAAAAGTAAATTTAACCCATTTCAAAATGTATCTACTGCTGACATTAATTTTTCAATTCTGTTGCCATGGAAGCAAAAACTAAAGCAGTTATTTCTCTAATATCCTTGCAAGATATATAATTAGATTTGATTGAAACATTGGTTAGTAAATCCTTCAACGTTTCCGGCGGATTCAGCAACTCCCCCCCCCCTCATTGTGACTATTTTTCACTCGAACTTTCTTCTTTTTCCCAGGTCAGACAAAAAGAACAAAATCTGTCATAATTTCACTACTAGACTCCAATCGCTCGAAAATTTATCTCCGTCAAGAAAATACCTATTTCATTTACTTCGGCTGAAATGATTCTTCAGCGTTTTCCTTAGCCTCTCGTTTCCGACGATTTCGATTTACAATCTAAATTGATCCGCTTCCCCCCCCCTTTTATATTATACAATCGCAAAAAAAAAAAAGAGCTCAGGCAAGCATATGGACAATCCGAACGTACGAACTGTTGTCAAATGACAATTAACTATTTCTTCCTAATTTCGCGTTGAGCATATTTAGTGTAATTACAAATATGTGCATATATCGGTACCTGCAAGCAACTTCAGAAGAAATGTGCAAATCAAGATTCATATGGGCTGCTCTTATAATGTTTCTAAACTCTTTCTTTAAAATAAAATCTATTTTACATGAAAAAAAAAGTACCTAGTTTTTATGAAATAAGAACGCAGATGATGGTTACGAGATTATCATTTACGGCATTGTCGCTTCCTGAGAACGGCGATATATGGATAATTATTTTAGATTAAATGTTAGTGTGAATTTGAAGCAAACATAGCATAATAAATTAGTTGAGATTCTCCAATAAGAGAAATACATTTTGAAATTGATCTTCTGCAAATATTTTTGTAGCCATCCGACTGACATTGTATGATACATCGAATTTTCCAAAAGAATTCCTTAATTTTCCAAGAACTGTTTTAATAAATCATTACATGACATTTATTTTTATATTCTGGCGTAGCAGTGAATGTTCTAAAAGACACATACCTTTTGGAAAATTTATGCTTGAAATAATAAAAATACTTGCGCAGAAATTCAGCTTTCTGGGTTGTCGTTTTATTGATTTTTAAAAACAACAACAACAAAGATGAATATGTGTTCCCTTTATTCCTTGGCGCTCATCTAGAACAACTTTTGGCAGTGACTCAAAATGGGGCATAAAAGAAACCTTAATTAGTTTTATTGTTAAAAATTACCATTTGAACCAAGTAATGAATTCCTTTTCAAAATAAAACTTAATTTTGACTGTCAGCTTTCTGTGATTTTTTAAAATTTTAGTTTCAGTTTTTAATGTGTTCTATTGTTTATCTGAAGAATGGCAAAGATGTTCACAAATTAAAGTTTAATAATAGTGTTAATAAATGTGGCCCGAAAATGAAAGTAATGATTTTGCATTCTTTTATTGGAAATGTTCAGACGTGCCTATGCTCCATTTCTTATGCCTCTTGCTTGGCTGCTTTTGGTAATTTATTTTTATTTTTATGAAAACTTCATTTTTTTTTTTAAATTTTATTTTGATGTGAATTCTGTCTCTTACGCTAATGTGAAATATGACGATGAATAAACCGATAGATGTTGTTTTATTTTACTTCATATTCAATAGTTTTATTTCTGTTGAGTTTCTTTCTTTCCTTTTTTCCCAAGTGGAGCATGTAGTTTTAAATTAAGATATACATTGTCGGGGATATATCCTTACATCTCTCCCAAGAGGAATTTGAACACTAACACACAGATTTCAGTCCCCCCCCCTTAAAATGCCTGGATTCGCCCCTTTAGCCATGCGTGAAGTGCGAGAGCGTGACTAGATGAACGGAAAGCATGTATACAACGCCTACGTAAGAATGACGTCATTTAAAATCGATCTGCCGTCATGGTTTGCTAATCATCCTGACCGAAGTTGGTAGACATATTGGGCCACCGAAATATTTATACAGACTTAATTAGAAATAGTTCAGATATAGATTTCTATGTTCACTATAATTATATCGAATATTAAAATGACTAAAGCTTTGAACTGCTTTGGTTTTCAAATTTGAATTTTTGAGTTTGTTGCTAATTCACCTCAGTATTAATTTTTTCTGGGGAATATAATTTCAGATACCGGATTTATTTTAAGATATTATTAATGTGCCCCGAAATAATAATCTAATAAAAAAAATGTCTAATGGACTTTTGCTATGCCTTTATCTTGTAGCTCTTTTTCACTATAATATTAATTCTGATTCAAAGACATTGAAAACAGAATCGTTCGTATAAGAACTACAGGAATCATCTTTGAACAATTAGAAGAAAAATTACACATGTATGATTGTGATTAAGTCCAATTAGTCTGACTTCGGGCAGCTAATTGAATCCATTATTTCGTCTGTTCAATAATTATTGAATTTCTATCATAGAGGATATACATTACTTCTTTTTTTTATCATGTATTTTCAAATCGAAATAACTTAACCAATTAAAATTAGGTCAACAGCATTTGAAAAGAATTTTGTTTCCAGCTTTTCTTAGCGACGATGGAATCCAAAACAAAAAAACTTACTGGTAATTTATGCACTGCTCTAAATTGTCTGTCTATTCATCCGACTTGAACGTAAACATTAAGTTTATGCTATGGTATGCCGATTTCGGAATTTTGATAAAATTGCTATCGTTTGGTTTTTGTAATAATGACTTTGGAATCGGTTTATCGGCTATTTTTAGCAGATTGTGCTACAGGTCTTACCCACTTGTTTATATTTTTGATTTATATTGATTATTTGGACTTGTTTTAACATCTAATTCACTATAAATATTCCATGAAAATTTTTCAGCAGTTTGTAGTTTCGTTAAAAAGAATTATGAATCTACGTAATTATAGGTATTTTTTGTAGCTTTGTGTATGTGTGTGTGTTTAAATATTTTAATTTACTTCATTTATATTTTATTTGTATAAAGAAGATAAATTAAATAGAAATAAATCGTATAATTGGTTTTAATAGAAAATTCTGTATTTGATATATTTATGTTAGTCCATTATTCTTCACCTTACTTTTCTTAATTTTTTTTAATACTAAGATTTAACAGTCTTTACCAAAAAAAGAAAACATTTTATATAACGTTTAACTTTTTTTAAACTGAAAGCGTAATGTTGAAAGGATGTTATTATTGTCAGCAAAGATTAATTTTTCCTTGAAAATAAATATTTTTTTGTTAAAAATATTGATAACTTCATAGTAAATTGAAATCAACTGGCTAAAATCGATAATGTATGAAAACTGTAATAGATCACATTAAATGGTCATAAATGTATCTATTCATACTTGGATATAGAAGAGTTTAATTATAAAAATTCTATTAATGTAAAATTTCTAAATACATTTTAGTCATATTTAGGATTATTTCATTTTATATGATGAAACATTGTCTTTCCTTGTATTGCCAATTTTAGTCGTTATAATTACTGTAACCAAGTTCTTAATTTATAATCCTCTAATATTTAGTTATTTATATTGTCTTATTTAAGAATTCTAATATTTTTAATAATGAAAATTCAGTGTGTTTTCATTCAAGAATTAGTTTTACCTTTAGAAACCAATAGACTGTGTTCTGTTGCTGTATTATTATTATTATTAATAATTTTAAAAAAACTATTTTAAAGGGTTTCGTTATTTTCCAGAAATAAAATAGCATCTTTAGTAAACCTTTGTCCCTGGTAGATATGTTAAGTAATAATAATAACAATCAAGAATTATTGTAATGATAGATTGCTCATTTATGTTGGAAAAATTCTAGTTCTCATTGTATAACATATCTGCTAATGCCCTGTAATTAATCTTTGTTTTCATTTGCATTGAGAGGAAGTCCTTATATTAATTCTGAAGGCTGAATCTATCTAAACCTTTTTTTATGGTAGTATTCAATTTAGCTCAGGACTTTTTTTTTTTTTTTTCAAAAATAAAGAAATGCATCAGTGTTATTTTGTCCTTTGCTTTAGAATACCAGTCAATAAATTTTAAAAATGCTTCATAAATTAAACAGTAAGAACTTTTTTAATAATTTCATTATCTTTATATTTAATTTTAATGCATGTATATAGTTTTTGAAAATGTTCTGTTTAAAAAAGTATAAATATATTTATATGTAAGCATATGAAACTAAAATTCAAACATTTTCATTAAATGTGTGGATTTTCTTAAATTATTTTATAGGAATATATAATTTTTGATATCGCTTAACAATATCGCAATAAAAAAAATTGTTCTCTCTTAACTCTTGTAACTTTAAAGTTTTTTTTTGTTTTTTTTGAAGAGATTTACCTACAGGTGATGAAATGTAAGTAATACCTTATTAAATTGGTTATATAGATGAAAAGATTTCCCTCGTATTTACAAATTTTTCATTATAATTATTTGTTTATGTAACAGATTTCCTGCAACTGAATGCCCTAGACCTTTAACTATTAAAACTTGTCCCTTTATCATTTGCTGCTTGTTTTTAATGAAATATTAAATAGTATAATTTAATATCTTTTTAAAGTAAAATTTTGTTCTATTTTCATAATCAAGACTTATCAGCATAATGTTTTTATGCTGACATATTCGCTATAAATTGTGTAATGTAAATAGAGAAATCATTATACACTTTTTACTAAAATGGATCAAGTCAACATAGATGAGTGAAGCCATCTATTCACTTTTATATTGAAGGGAGGAGAAAGGACATTGTTATAATTTGTAAAATTATGACATTTAAATCTGTTACTCAGAAAATCCAAAATCTTAAAGAATATAATTTGTAAAGGCAAAGTTTATTATCAGTTTTGAGATTTTTATTCCTAGTTTTTATCAATTTTTTTATTCTGGATTTTGATATAATTTTAAACTTTACAAACCAAACTGATATTCATTAGAACAAAAACTTAAATAAAATTATAAATTAAAAAATTAAATTTGGATTTGTTTAGAATCAGGATGAATGTAACGAGATCTGTTATTATCAGAAGTGGATTATTCAGGTGAGGCAAAATTGGCTCAGAAAGGCTTAAAAAGACTTCAGTAATTAAATGAAAGCAACGCTAAGAAAAGAAGAAAGTAAAAGGTGTAACTAATTTTCGTTAAATTCTAAAATGCCCCATAAATCCAGGAATAAAAATTTCTTAATTATTCATTTCATACCTGCCATTTAATTCCTTCTACACATATATTTGTGCATTTATAAGAGTCATTTAGTTCCAGTTCTAATTTTTAATTACATTCTTAAAATAAATAAAAAAAATATTTGCATTGGAATGCTTGAATATTAAAATCTAGGATAGCTACTTTATTCCACCATAAATTTTTAATCTTTCTTTTCCTTTTAGATGTCCCTCCTTCAGAACAAGAGGAATTATTCATCCGAAAACTTTTACAGTGTGCTGTGGTGTTTGATTTCATGGACCCAGTTTCAGACTTAAAAGGCAAAGAAATAAAACGGGCAACATTAAATGAGTTGGTAGATTACATTACTGCTGGGAAAGGTGTGCTAACAGAACCTGTTTATCCAGAAATCATTCGAATGGTAATTCTTTATATCTGTATTTTATTAGCATGATGATTATTAGATAATTATTTTAGATAGCAAGATTTGATAATTATCAGTGTTAAAAGTAAGTTATAGTATATTATATATTTCCTAAATTGTAGTTAAAAGAGCTTAAGATTTTACTATAACTTACTGATATTGATTCAAGAAAAAATTGTATTTATTGTTTGAGCATTTTATTTAGTGTGCATAAATTAAAAGTAACCAAAATTTGCTGACAAAAGCTCTTGAAATCATATAGTAAGATTTTCAAAGAAGCTTGCTATTTTTTTTGTTTTTTTTAATGCTTTCTGAAACTTTTTTCTACTTTTATGAAAATTCCAGATTAAAACATTTTTTCAAGGCTAATCTTATTATTGATAATGTTGCTTGTTGTGCATAAATTTTCTGCTTTTACATGTAAATAGTTAAGCAATATGCTAAGCTAGTTTGTACTGTATTTCCTGACTGTTAAATTAGTTTTGTTCAGTTCTTTATTAATAATCATATTTAGTAAACTAATTTTGCACTTTCTTTTCTTTAAAACTAAGCAAGCAATCTCAATACATAAGATTTTAATAGCATTTAATCAAGAATTTTTTTAATTTTTTGGTTTTTTATACTGAAAGGATGGAAGAAGGAATTGGGTTTCTTAAGCTTCTGTTTTATAATTTGCTGCCTGTTTAATTTTTGTTGCAAGTATGACATTTTTCATGTACCGAATATATGCTTAAATATTTGCAGATATTATTTTGAAAATTCAAATGCTCGAAATAAGTTCGTTCTAAAATATTATATGAATTTCATTATGAAATAAATTTAAACAAGAATCTAATAACTTTGATAATAGAAATAGGAAATGCTTCTTATGAATTCAATTATTTGAGCACATATATAATGGGAAAAAGGTTGTACATTCAATTGTTCAAATTCTTGTTAATTAAAAAGAATTAAGAAAATAAATGCTTTATTCTAGATAAAGTGGATGATGCAGCGATTCTGTGGAAATTTGTTTAGGCAATTCAGAAATTCTTCTGAAATGGTTTTTAAATCTGTTGGAAACTAGATAATATATAAAAGAATAAATATATAAATGTGAAGGCGTTTTTAAATATATATGTCACAAAGAAAATTTTAAAATATGTTTTATCCTTTTTTGGGATTGAAATTGACATATCTGAAGTTAAAACACAATTTTATGAATAGGTATATGAATAGGATTTCTTCGGATTCTTATTTTTAAGAAATTATTTTTATTTAAATATAATCCTCCTTCTAATTTTTAATGCAAGTCTCCCCTGTTTGTTGTTGATATCTGAAAAATTTTAATTAGTATCATTTTCTATTTGCTGCTAATGTGGTGGTGACGGGACTCTTCTAGCAACCTGGAAGTTTCGATCCTTATTATAATCATTGTTTTAATAACTTTAATCATTAAAATCTTTAGTTTATGAAAACAGTATTAAAATAAAATAAAATTTTAGTGATAAATGTATTATACCTTAAAAAAATGAGATAGAATATTTCATTTATTTTTCAGGGCCTTGATTAGTGTATTTATAGAAGCAATCTTGTTTTCTGTTAGTTATTTTTGTTACATTTTTGAAGAGACTAAAAATTGGATTAACCAGGTTTTGGCTCTGCTTTAGATGTAACTTGTTATTGATTAAGCAAGAGAATAATCATCTGGAAATCAATAGTCCTTTGACTAATCGAATCCGGATCTTGAAATAGAACTGGCCAGAAATTTTCATCATTCATTTTTTTAAACACCATTTTTACATGCATGTCTATTAAATTCAATATTTCTCTTTGTAATTGATTTTTCCATATTAAGTTTAATATTCTGTTAAAAATTTGATTTTATTAGATGGGCTTTGCTCATAATCTGTCATATTAGAAAACGATCACCCCGCCCTTTGCAATTTCATTTGTGAATTTATTTCCTGTGGTAATAAAAAAAAAATTTATTTGTAATTCGTTTATATTTTTAAATTTTTGTAATATTTATAAAATTGTTTTTATTTCTTTCAGATCGCTTGCAATTTATTTCGCACACTGCCACCTAGTGAAAATCCCGATTTCGATCCTGAAGAGGATGACCCAACTCTTGAAGCCTCTTGGCCACACCTACAGGTTAGACAATTTCTAGACTTCATATATGTTCTTTTATTTAATGAAAGTAAAATTTATCAGTGTGTTTCATTTTTATTTCCCAATTTTCACCTTACAAAGTTAATGTTAATAACCAGTTTCTAAAATTTTTCTCTCTGCTCATAAGCTTTGTACTTTTATATTGCCACCTTTTCTATTTTCCATCCCATGGAAAATTAATCTCTGAAGGAGTAATATATTTGGAAGTACAAATTATGTATTTAAATAGTCTTATTCCTTATTTCTAACAAAGTGAAGTTTAAGAATCATCTTAAAAAAAAAAAAAAATACTAAATGTTTTAGTAAAACCTTTTAACTAACAATTAAAAAAAAAATTAAATTGATAAAGTAAATCTATTTGTTGTAGTCATCAAGGAATGTACTATAATATTATTTTTCCCTGAAGCTGTTTGAATTAAAAGTTTTATTTATTGGTGGTTATAATTTTTATTATCACTTTTTTTTGTCAGCATTTGAATAAGACCTGAAATGCACAAAATTTTATAGGTCAGTAAATAAAATAATTGAGATACTTCTTGATTTAAATTAAAAATTTTTTAAAGGTCTTAAGTGATTCATTTTTATCAAAATCTTTCAATTTCAGTATAGGTGTTCTAATCATTACTAAAATCAACATAACAGTTCATAAAAGCTACATGTTCAATGAATCTAGAAATCCTGCTAGTATGGAAAGCCCCTTTAATTCATCATTTACTTTTGGTTGGTTGAATAAATCCAGCCGTCTCTTTGTTTCTTTTATGTTAAATCCACAGCTAAGAATACGCTTAACAATGGTATCTTCACTTAAAGTTCTCCAAGCACATTTAAATAAGTCTAGAACATTGTGCATAGAAATTTTCTTTGATAATTCACTAGCACCTTCACATTAAAGTTTAATTTTTTGTGCATTATGGATCATGTTATTAAAAATAAGAATTTTCCAAAGATCCAAATTTATTTGTCTCTCAACTTTGGGAAAGAAAGATCCATTTTTATCTGATTTCCATCATTATTTTTGAGTGCATGCGCTTTTGTTTTGTTTTTTTTCCCTCCCCTTTTTAATAAAATGTTCAAAATCAGAGAGATGAAAGGAATTGATTTCTTTACTATTGAATGGGTGACTGCCCTTATTGCTCAAGGATGTGAAGTGGCTATTTATTGGGATTTTTTTTAGAATTGTATCTAAAGATTTAAAAAAAAAAAAAACTGAACAAAAGTGGTTGTTGAGAGAAGTGACTACTTTGTGGAAATGATTGATTAAAGGTTTTTTTATTATCCTTAAAAAATCAAGTTAGAAAAATACTATAAGCTTGCATGTGAAAGATCAACAAAAATTGTATTTTAATGCTGGCAGTTATAGAATTGCTCAACTCTGGAACTGTTTATTATTTGATAATGAAAATGTGAATTAGTGAATTTAAAAAAACACTATTAATATCTATTTATCTAGCAATGTGTGTTATGTTGTACCATTTGAATTGAATCATAAATTTATTCTGATTTTTATTAAATTCACAGATGATGGAAATTAAAGTTTTTAGCTCCATTCAGAACATCTTCGCTATGCTTTACTCTTCATTTACACCCTTGCTCAAAATGACTTTTTGCCTTTTATTGTATAGAATGAATAATGCACAAAAATGTATGAAAAGTTTATCTAATGTGGTATTGATTTTCTTAACATGTTTGTTTATGGTTTACACTTATAATTCACATCTGTCATAATCAGAAGATGGTTTCTTTATTATCTTTAAAATATTATAGAAGGAAGCTCATGTAATTAGATAGTAGGCTGAAAGCATGGAATAAGTCAAAGAGTATCAACATTTTATGCATAATCTTGTGAACAATTATCTGAATATATATAGTTTTATTTTTAATTTCTATAGCAGAAAAAAAATTTAAGAGTCAAATCATTTTAAAATATTTTAATTGTCATTTTTCATTGAGTTTTTATTAATTTTTCTTTCTTATCAGTTGGTCTACGAGTTTTTCCTGAGGTTCTTGGAAAGTCCGGACTTCCAGCCAGTGATTGGCAAAAAAGTTATTGACCAAAAGTTTGTCTTGCAGGTAGGTGCTTAATAGTTTCTTTTTATTCTCATCAGCACTCTTTAAAATATTATAATTTTTATGTGTAATGATAGTTTCAAAAAATGCAAATGTTTGCTAAGTTAGTAGAAAATTCAGACTAAGATGTATTAAAATAATGCCTATGTACAAAATTGCTTGATTAATTAAAATTGAGTCTTAAAAGGGAGAATTTCTAATTTCTTTATATACTTTCTTATCTTGCTGTTCTTTTAAATGAGCCGCAAGAGCAACTATGTAGCTTATTAATATCTAGCAAATATAGTAGTATGTCTCAATTATTTTTATTTTCAACAATGATATAAAGGTTTGTACATTTTTATCTTTCTGTGAAAATTATTCTATTTTATGTATTCTTATATGATTGAGAAAATTGCCATGAATCTTTAAAATATATCAAAACACTGAATGCTAAGTATCAGATTTCTTGAAGTTTATCTTTATAAATAATTTTATATTAGGCCTTTTAAGTGTAAAATGAAAAGCAGTTTTGTTTTATATATTCATAAATGAACAATGCTTCAAAAAAACATTTCTCCAACTTATATATATATATAAAGCTTTAAATAACCTTAATTTGTAAGTGTTGGAATTCTGAATTATATTCCAGAAAATGGTGATATCTCTTTATGATTGGATAGTGCCTTAATTCAAAACAAATTTTAAGTCAGTGTTTCCATTCAGATGAAACAAAAATAAAGTTGAAATCCAAGATAAACAAAAATAAAGCATCCATGTGCTATAGTGTGATATTTTCATTTACATTTATTCATGCTACTTTAATAAATTACTGGTTTAGTTCTTTATATCAGAATTGCTGCAGATTACAAATGATTCCACATCCTCCCCGAAATGCCATAACATAACATGAATAAACATAAGAAGTTTTTATATTTAATTTTGAGATCATAAGCTATGCACAATAACCTTAATTTTCAAGACAAATATGCTAATGCCATAGATGTTGAAAATTTTTCTCCTTGTAGTAATATTTTTTAGTTAAATTAGTTACTCTTGGAGATTATTCATTAATTTCCAAGACTTTACCCATTAATAGTTTAATAACTTATACATTATTTAATCATTTATGTTCTTAAAATATGTATATTAATTTTTTTTTTTTTTTTTTATTATGATTGTTAAGATGTTTCCTCTAATAAATAAATTTTTCAGTTATATGAATGAATGCAAGGATGTTGAGATATTCTGTTAAACACATATGTAAATCTGAATATCTAATTTAAATTTTAAAAAATAATCTAGAAAGAGAAATTTCATAATTTTTTTCGAAAATATATATTTCCTATTTTATTATTTCAATACCTTCATCAAGCTCCTATTACTTTATTAATGACAAATTGTCAATTTATTATCTATGTTTGAAATTTGATTATAGTGATAATACAAAGTGATTGTATATATATATGTAATATATTTTAACTGTTATTTAATTTACCAATTTTGTGTTTGTTTGAAATGTTAAACATGCAGAAATTTTTGAGATGCTGAATTTACTTTAAAAAATCATTTTTTTCCGATAACACTATTGAACACCAATTTCACTATCATATCTACCGTGGTGTGCAAGTTATTTCTTTTTTGAATTTTAGAAAAGTGTTGAAATAATTCGATATGCTTGTGAAATTACTTTTTTATATGTATAAAAATATATATTTGAATTTTTACTTCCTTGCATCAACTAAACAAGATAATTTTTTTTTCTAGCTTTTGGAACTTTTCGACAGTGAGGATCCCAGGGAGAGAGAGTTTTTGAAAACGGTTCTCCACAGGATATATGGAAAATTCTTGGGTTTAAGAGCGTTTATTAGAAAACAGATTAATAATATATTTCTTAGGTAAAAGTTTTTTTATATATATTCCAATTGATTGCTGGTAATATAAGCTTATATAAAAATTTGTTTATAGGATACTTGATATGAAGAAGTGTGTTGTATTTTTTATTTCGATGATTTTCTTATTAAAATGTTGGGCTTAAATTTATTATTTTGTTTGATCTCCAAGTAAGAATAAAATAGAAAGCATAGTTTTTGTATTGCTCTTTGGATATGACTAGATAAAAGATTCTTCATATGTGATTATTTTTATTTGTGTTATTATCATAATTATCAATCTGAATCATGTAATAATTTTTAATCTTGAAACTATAGTAACATTTTCAAATTTGCAGTTATATGAATGAATTCGGAGAATAAACTTTTTAAATGTGAATGCTATTATTTAAACAAAATATATAACTAAATGCAGAATGTATCACTTCATTATTAATTTATATTTAAAAACCAAATGTTGATGAAGTATCTTAACCACATTCTATCTAAAATATAGCAACTAATTTGAATTTTATATTCAGTATGTGTACTTGGAATGGCTGAATACAATGCACGCTCTAGCGGCATTCTAGTTTTGAAATCATATATATCAAAGCAAAAATACACAAGCATATTTACTAAATGAGTTCAATATTCTTATTCAGTATTTGTCATCCTTGTTATTGACTCAAATATTTAGTATTTGCTTGTATTTCTCTCTATCCTTTTTAATTAAACAAATAATGTAATATTTGGGAAACAACTTCAAAATATTAAAGTTTCTAATATTTTTTACTATTGAATAATTAATTTGAATTGTTATTTGTAGGTTCATATATGAAACGGAACACTTTAATGGTATTGGTGAGCTCCTAGAAATCTTGGGCAGGTAAGGAGCAATAAAACAGCCATAAATGCATATCAGCTGTACTCTAAACAATAGTAACTTTGTCTGTGGAATTTTTCCTGTTTTAAATATTTGCTCAATATGTGTTCTAGGAATTATTTCCTAATTAAATACTTACTAATAAGACTTCTGTAGGTAATTATTCTGACTTAATGGCATGGCACACTCTTAAGATTTAAACACGTTTATTTTAAATTAAAATTAAAACATTATGTATAGTATAAAATCATAGATGTGTGGCTCCTTGCATCTCCCATTTTGCAAAATTAATCTATTACAAAATACATAGCTTAACTTCATTATTTAATTTTAATATATTATTCAATATTTTTTTTTTTAAGGCAGGGAAATTAAATTTGCAAAAAACTTTGCATAGATTTACTCTATGTTATATAATTTGTGAATATGTTCATTGTATAGAAAATTTATCCAAAATTTGAATGATATGTGAATTGATAGCACACAGATATATTTCAATAACCAAGTAATAGGCTCTTCATGAATGTTTAAAAAGTAAATATTATGTTTCAATTGTAATTGCTTAAATAAAATGAATTTTGCGGTAATTTTTGTTATATTTTCTTATAAAAAGTAAACTTTTATTAATTATTATTTCCATTTAAATAATTAGCTGCATTACGCTTTCTATTACTCAGTAATTGAGTGATAGAAATTTATGCAGCAATACTAAACCTCTGTTTGCTGATCAAAGAAACGTCTTGTTTCATTTGTTCCAACACCCAGAAACAATTTTTGTAGAAAAATAATGATATCTGGTATAAAAAGAAAACTTGCATACATTGATACTGAAATGTGTTACACTTTTACATATATTATTTTAGCTTCCTAGAATGTATATCTTAAGAAATTTTTTATGAGCATAATCACTAATTTAATTTGTTGGTAGGTAATTTAAAATGATGCACTTCTAAAAAAATTTTACAAAACATGTAATGATAAAGTTGTTTATCTTGTGATATAAAAATATTTCTTATTGATGTGTTTTGATATCTATTGATTATCTTTGTTAACAGATTAATGTATGTTACATTCTTTTGAATTAGATCTTCAAGATGATTATAAAAATTATTGTTAAGCTCTGCATTATGAATGTAAAAGAAAATTTTTATATATTTTCTATAAATTTTATTAGTTTTATGTCTGCTTAAAATATATAAAGTACAGAAATTATTATTTGAATTGTCTAATTATATCTAACTTGTCTGATCAATTAAATTTTGGTATGTAATATAATCTGTTAGAATAAATTATTTTGTTTTTCATGCTGTCAGTTTTTTAGTTCTGTAACTTATATTCCATTGTTGCTTTGTGTATGTGAAAGTAATGATATATATATGTAATATGTTCTTTTATGGTTTCTTTCGAAAATGAAATCAGTTTTTTTTATTTGCCTTTTATTACATCATTTTTGCTTTATTATCATACATAAATTTTTGATAAGTTTGCTTAAATTGTAAAAAAGTGTTGAGAAAATGATTGTATTTTAAATTGAAAAAAAAATTAATATCAACCAAAAATATAATCATTTAATATAAACACTTCTCATTAATGTGCTGAAGAATGTTGTATTTAAAATGTTTAATACTTCGTACTTAGTTTTATCATTGCCTAATTTGTACGCATTAAAAAAAAATGTTAATATTTCAAAGGGCAATTTTTTATGGCTTATTTTGAAATTACATAAGTATTGTTGCTTTTTGTTTGTGTAATTTTTAGTATTTTGAAAGTAGTCTTAATGTTAAAGTACAAATAGTTCAACTGAAAAAGAGCAAATTTTTGAGAATAAACTTGTAATTATATTAAAGGAAAGAAGGTCATGTCTACAGAAAGTTCTTGAAAGTTAAATTATACATCTCATATCCCATAGTTGAATGATGGTGTTCAAATCTATTGGAATTTAATATAATAGCAAATTAACTTATAGAATTTTTTTTATCATTAAGTAATTCTATGAATTTAAAATCACATGTTTTCATACATAATATATAAATATTTCTGCAATTTGAAGTGATCATTTATATTTTTTATTAGCAAATATGCTAGAAATAATTGTTCTGCTGATTGTATTGAATTTTATCTCCCATAGCTAACTTAACATTTTGTTTTCCCTTTTTTTTAAATTTTTTTATAGCATAATCAATGGTTTTGCACTGCCATTAAAAGCTGAACACAAACAGTTTCTGGTCAAAGTCCTCATTCCACTTCATACACCAAAATCTCTAGGACTTTACCATGCACAGGTAATAGTTTTTGTATATTAATTTCTTGCTATTCTGAAAGATTTAGCAGCCATTAGTATCTATATTTTGATTAATCATCATTCAATAGTAATTTGAATGACACATATAAACTATACCAGCAAATTAATTTAAGTTCTATTTCATTTACTCATGCAAACTGCTACAACAAAGTTCTTGCATGAGTAACTTTAATTAACATATATATCATCTCAAATTTCTTTTAATTGTATTTTTTTCTACATATTAAATTTTTGAGTATCTTTTTGGGGAAAAGATTATTTTATTCAATTCTTAATTGGATGAGGTATTTAGTAATTTTTTCCATATCAGATGCTGCCAAAAAATATCACTGTTCCATGTTCACTCATAAATGTTTCATCAGAAGATTTAAAATCTTCTGATGAAAAGTGCTATTTATAACTGAAATTAATTGAATATATATTATGGCATGCATTATTATCTGCATATCCAGATGTACAAAGTTTAAATCGGCAGAGTGACTTTTGTTTAAATTCTGTGAATAATTCTTAAAATATGTTAAAGTTTAGTTCTATTTTTATCAGGCCAGAGAGTTGAAGTAAATTTAAATCTGTTGTTTTCAGATAGTGCAAATAAAAACAGTGCAAAATTTATCTCAAGATAATTTGTTAGAATTTTGTTTCAGAAAACAGAAATGCCAGTGTTCATTGAGTGTTTTTATAAAATTAGCATCTTGTGTGAATTTTTTGATTCTAAAAATAATTGATTGTTTTGTGTATAAATTACATATGTGAGAGATAATGTAATCTATGTTGCCTTTTTCCCCTCCAATAATCCTATTTGATAACCTTGTGGTTATTGAAATTAGGAGAGAGGAGTTCTGTCATAGTTCATTGATACTTAATTCAAATTAATTTGTTTTTTCTATTGTTTACTTGAAGATCTATAAATGTATATATTTTAAAATATTTTTAATTTTTATCAACCATTGTGTGTTTAACATTTCTTATTCTATGTGCTTAATTTCAAAAACTGTACTACCTTTATGGAAAATTTAATTAAAATTGATATAATTTTATATAAACAAACAATGGTTTAATCAAATTTTGAAAACAATGTTTTTAATATGTATTTTATGATTTTGAAAATTGCATTAGATCGATGAACATAAAATATCAAGCAATGTAAGACAGGAAGATACCACCAAGGTTTATGTTCTTAAATTTAATATCAGTGTATTAAAAACAAATTTTATAATCTTGTGAATCACTTAATAAAATGTTTGGATAATTATCTTTTTCTGTGACCATATTCATATTGTATATGTTATTGAAGTTTGGCAAACATAACATCTAATATAATAATCAATTTTTAGAAATAAATTAACAATAATAATTGGAACTTTTTAGTCCCATTTTTTTTTTCAAATGTTTGTCTTGCCATATCTATGATGCAATTCTGTGAACAATATTATTTTTATATGTAAATTTAGTTTTCATTCCTGTATTATTTAAATTTTAGCTGGCCTATTGCGTGGTCCAGTTCCTTGAAAAGGATGCCACATTAACAGAACAGGTAGTTTCCATGTTTTCAGTTTTTTTTTTCTCTTTATCACATTTATTTTTAAATTTTTGAGAGTTTTTGTAGTAAATGCCAGTTGTGATGTGAAAGAAAATCACCATTTTCTATTAAATATTGCTCGTTTCTTGTTTCTTCTTCTGTTTCATTTATAGGTGATGCTATAGTTGATTTTAATTTGTTAACAAATTGCTTCAATTGTTGCTTTGATGAAATTAAGTGTATTCTGTGCTTTTAATATTTGTATTAGCAGTTTTCTGTCTGTTCTAATGCTAAATAAAACTTTGGAACATTTAACAATAAAATTTCTATATTTTCTCTTTCTTTCTGATGAATTAAAAGCATTATTTCATAAAACTTCCAATGTGAACAGTGTTTATATGTTTATCAGTTATACATTATTTCATCACATTCCTTATTCATTTGTACAATGCAAAAGACTTTAAGCTTAAGTTATATATGGTTTTATGCTTTGGAAGAAGTCTGGAATATCCTTGGAACAAATTTCAATTTTGAGGAGTAAGTGAAATGTGATACTAATATCATGACTTCAGAATTATTCATAACTAATGAATTATTTGGTGATATTTTATTGAAGTTGAAGGATTTAAAGAAATTATTCTTTAAAATTGTGCTGGATTCCACCGACAAATACTTCATATGTTTTGTTTGTCAAAACATTAGTGGGGGGAAAAAATTCAGAAAATTTTACTTATGATACTTTATTTTTATTTCAAACCATTGCCATATTAGAAGATCATTTTATTTGAAAATTTATCTCTATGCTCATGGATTATATGAATAAGAAATGTATAAGATGCACTCAACATGTACAATAAAATTTCTTAACGATAATAAATATTTAATTTAAAAATTAAATTACCGTTTTTAGGACTATGTAGTCATATATTAGTATTATCTTTAAAAAAGAAATTATACTATTAATCATAAATGACTCAATTACTTGTATTAAATTTGTAGTAATCAAAGTTGTTCATTAAAATTTCTATTGTATATCTTATATATATATGTATCATTTTGCATAATAAAAATACGAAGAAAAAAATATTTTTTTAATATAAAGGGCACTTGACTACGTATATATGCATATTTGTTTTTTTAGGTATTTTTGGTATTTTAGGTGCTTATTTTGATCTGCAACAATTTGTACTATTTGTAATGATTTTAACTAATATCATTCTTCCCTTGTCTGATTAGACATTTTATTGTGTTTGTATTGTAGGTTATAAGGGGGTTATTGAAGATATGGCCTAAAACTTGTAGTCAAAAGGAGGTATAATCTTTTTATTATTTTTGTTTTTAATGTTTTAACTAATTAATGTTTTGAAATTTATTTATTCAAATTAATTATACATTTTAAAATAAGTTGGTGGTAAAAATTGTAATATATATTTCTACAATGTTTGTGCAATTCAATTTTAGCAGCTTTAAAATGTTTAATAGGAATGCTACACCTTAAAATTACTAAAATATTTAAACTGGAATAAAAAATTTTTAATCTGAAATCTGTCAGTCTGTATCTTTGCATACGTAAACTAGAATTTTGAAAAAATTTAAACTATAATAATTTTAATTAATAAACCTCTTCATATCTATTCCAATTTAATGCAACATTTTTAAGAAAACCTAGTGTGCAATATCCTTCAACATTTCTTTTTTTAAAAACAATATGAGTAGAGACAATATACAAGGAACTGTTAGGGAATAATTGTCTACAAGTAACAATTAAGGAATTTTTCATTTGCTCTTTATGAAATAAATCATAGAAATCCTGTGGTTAGCAGTTCTCTTTTCCTTGATTTGATAAGAATATAGCTGGTTATTACCTTCAATTGGTTAATGTTATCAAAATATCTGTTTCTTAAATGGTTGTGTTCCATGGCAAATAGAATATCTGGCATTTTAAAATGAAGTATGAAATATTGTAATATTGCTTTTACTTTCTTGGAGAATTGTATTCAATTCCTAAACATTTTATCAAATGCCAGTTGCTGTTTAGACCAAGTATTAATAGAATCATGAAAAGGATATACCTTTTATGAATATTCAGAGTATCTCATCATTTGCAATTATCTTTGAACATTGAATAGAAATGCATGGATAGACTTTGCTTTCATATACTAGATATTCTATGCATTGCCTGCTTTATATGCATATTGCAGGTAACTTATAATAAAACTAACAGTAAAATATGTAATTTAGCTTCTTAAAATATAAAAATAATACATATTTTCCATGATTGTTTGTTTTTTCTTTACAAAATAACTAATGTATTTTAATTTTTAAGAAAAGAAATTTTATTTGTGGTTAGTTTTCTTGAAATTTTATACTAAATATTTGAATTTTATAGGTGATGTTTTTGGGAGAAATTGAAGAAATACTAGATGTGATAGAACTTTCTCAGTTTGTAAAAATTCAAGAACAATTATTTAAACAGATAGCTCGATGTGTTTCCAGTCCACATTTTCAGGTATTTTTTAAAAGCTATTTAATGTGATTACTAAAACCATGCTCACGAGTGCTCATAAACAGTGATTTATGGCATGCTATATATGTTTTAAAAATATTGCTGGAATTATCTATTATAAAAATTCTTCTTTTCTTATGTATAATTACTCTAAATAATAAAAGATACAAAGCATTTGAATAATTTAAATGTTTATTTTATTTATTATTATTATTATGTTGGATTCATAATTCATGAAGTTGTTTCTCCAGTTTTTAGATTATGAAGCTTCTTTTGCATATTATTGTTTATATTTAATTATATTAATAAGTGTTCTTTTCTCCAAAAATATTAATTAAAATAGAAGAATTTTTTTTTTCAAGAGGAAATTTCCTTGTTGAGCTTTACATGCTTTTTCTTCTAAATATTTTATTCCAAAATTTATTGTATGATGCTTTGACATGAGCTATGTCTATGTTTTCCAATTATGTCCATATTTATTTAAGAGATATGAAAAGCAGGCCAGTTCTTTAAAAATAATTCCAGTTTATTAAATATCTTTAATGCTTGTTTCATTTGTAATATGGAGTTTTATTGCAAGAGCTGCTATTAAACTTAAAGTTTTTGCTTTTATAAATATATATTTTTAATCATAAGTATGTAAGTATTTATTATAAATAAGCATGTGATTGTTTAAATTGGTTAGTAAAAATTAGAGATGAAATTAATATATAAATAAATTGGCTTGTAAATATTAAGAGAAAAAGTCAATAAATAAATCATTTTTATTACTGTTTTTCATTGGCTACAAGCCTTTGATTGCTGTGATATATCTTTCTTTGTCTATATTTGTTAACATGGCTATTACTTTTTTCTACATGCTTAATATATTTCCCTAAATACATGACTTTTCATTTTGATATCATAAAAATAATGCAGCCTGTACAAATTCATGTTAATAAGATTTGTCTACTGAAATCATGCATGTTTAGCTAATTTATTACATTGTTAGATCAATTTTACTTTTTATATTTTCTAATATTTCGTTAAAAAGAGCATATATGATAAATGCAAATTATTTAAAATTCATAAGGGACAAAAAATTCAGTTTTCATTTGAATTTCTTAAATCCAATATATTTTCACAATATCGTCCAAAATTATTATAGGTATTTATGGATCTTGAATAAAGATTCTTGGAGCAAATTTGTTTAAAACTATATACATCATAGAAAGCAGTTAATTGATTGAATGTTAAATAACGCTACTTACATTTTTTTGTTTAATATTATATGTTTCAAAAAAATGAAAGATTTCTTTATTCAACTTTTATTATTTGAATGAACTTCCATTATTAACTTTGTTGATTTAAAGCGATTCTATATAATTATATTTTCTTTTTAATCTACATTCTATTCTATTTAAAAAACAGTGTTGTGTAAAGTTAACTGATGAACTGTTTGTATTTTTAACATGAAAAATTTGGATGTAATATCAATATTTATAGTAACACAAACTTATGAACTGTTCTTTATGTATTGGCAGATATTAAAATTTTTATCTGTCTGCCTGGTATAGTTTTCAACATTATCTTAATGTTTGAGATTTGATTTTTTTGTATACTTGTTACATTCTAGCAAAAAAGTATATATAAATAATTATATTGAATTTCCTAAATATATACTTTTTATTTATAATTATTGCCTTCATTAATGATTATTATTATTTTTTAGTAAGTTGAAAATGATAGTTTGTTACTAATCGAAAATTTAGACATAAAATTCTGGAAAGGATTTATAAATTACTATAATTTGTCAAGCACAGATACTGAATTTTACATCTCTGATTCAAAATAATTGATATTATTTAGGTAGATCATATCAACAGTAATCATTGTATATGCTTTTATTTACTATTATGATTATAAACAAAATTCAAATACATTAAATTTCATTATAATGCAAAATAAAATTTCATATAATTAATTAATTTTGTTCAGTTTTATATTTGTTTTGTATATTAACCCGGCAGGACGTACACTGTGAAACGCAACACGAGGATGCGCATGGGGTGTCAGCACACCCCAGCCATAATAAATGGCATAAGACGAAAGAAATCAATGGAATTCTATAAATTAATGAATTTTACAGTAATTATACACTTTTTCTTAAAGAGAATAACTGAAAAAAATTTTCATGTTAAAAGAATAATACACTCACCTTGTTTTTTTTTTCTTGTAAAAGGGACTTTTAATGATCTCGACACTATAAAGATTTTTTTTTTTTTTTTTGCTTATAATTTTCACTATAATCGAAGCTTACGCATTATTGTGAATAAAAAGAGTGATATTTATTAAATTTTCAAACTTATTAGGGTGTACATGGATCAGAAACATTAGATTGTTTGCAGTTTGTACATACTGCTTCAATTACTGAATGTTCTCGGCATATATTTTTTTTACGCTTCAAACACGTAGTTTTTGATTTCTTGTCCTTTTCTTTTGGACACAAGTAGCATCTACGGTAGCTTAATTTTTGCTTGTGGTTCATCCAGAAACTTATTGTTTTTGACTTGATTTCATATGGCGTTCTAAAAATGAAAACGCTAAATCCTTCAAGAAATGCCTCCTGTTTCTGAATTTTTCAGGTGGGGTTTTGGTCGATAACAGCAAGATCCTTGAATTTATTCCCGTAATGTTTAGAAGTGAAAAGAATATCACCATAGGTCACCGGATAGATATTCTAGCAACAGAGTAAGATCCCCCCCATTTCATCGACAACATCTACTGCTCCTTTCGTCATGTTATAGAATGTTATTACCTCCGGTTTTTTTAAATCTCCTGTACTTTCGTCAATGTGATTATTATTATGCATGGCTGACAGAAGATTTACACAATTGTTCTTTTTCGTCATGTAAGAAAGAATCATTAAATTCTTTTGAAATCTGAAGAGAGTTGTATGTGCTTCTCTATTTTTATGCGAGGCAAATTCAGATGGGATAAATTTTCTATTCTTACTTATTGTTCCAACTATAGAAATTTTTTGTTTTTGTAAAAATTCGGCTAATTCATAACTGGAATACCAATTATCTGTGGTGACATTTCTTCCAGAATTGTATAATGGAGCTAGCAAGAGCTTAGCTATTTCACAGGAACTGTTTATCTCTCTTGTAAAGGTCATCTGGTTGCTTACCTGCATATATTTCTGTGTTGTACGTGTAAAATGTCCTAGAATCGACCGAAGCAAATATCTTGAAACCATATCTTGCTGGTTTCTTTGGCATATACTGTCGAAAGGAGCATCTGCCTCGAAATGACTCTAGTTTTTCATCTAATGTTACGTATTCACCTACATGATATGACTTCTGACAGCTCCTGATAAAATGTTCAGACAAGTTTCTTACTGGATCTAATTTATCAACCCTTCGTCTGTCATTCCGAGTTTTGATATCATCAAATCGCAAGACATGAAGTATAAAAAGAAATTGCTTATAGTTCATAGTTTTACGGAAAATATCGAATCCTGTGCCATCTGTCTCTAACATTCACATGAGAGGATTTGTGCAATCCAGCTATATATAATAGTCCTACAAAAGCGCAAAATTCTTCTTTTACTAAAGGTTTTGCATCTCTTTCTCTTTTGAAATTACCAGAAATACTTTCTACATAAGTATTAGTGCATTTCACAATCATTTCTATTATTGAATCATCAAATATTAGTCTCCAAACATCGATTGGCGAAGCAACATGTTTAGAAAATTGCGTATTGCCAGGCAGTTGTTTGATTCAGGCATGCGTTTCTGATTTCTGAAACGTTCTTTCTGGCACTTTGTAGTTTTATCTTTTCCAATAAAAAAGCTAGTTTGTTCACAAACTTCATCATCTGAAGATCTGCATTCTTCCTCTGATTCCGCTGAAAACATCTTCATTATCTGAATCCTCTGTTTCTTCTTCATCTGAGGAAACCTCTTCTAATAATTTCCGAAGTCTTTCCATTTCTTCATCATAAGTCAAACGAGAAAACGACTGCAGGAAGTCATGCTATTGTACTGAAAAATTCTAACACTACCGCGCTCACGGGGTGTCAGCACACCCCAGTTCGATCTAACAGTCTAAAAATAGTTCCCAATTTACTGTTTACTTAAACTATCTGTGGAATGGGACTTTGGAAACAGGTACTGATAGACCCAACCACTTCGGTTCATGGGGAGGGAAGGTAGAAAAATATTTTCAGGCGTGGGGTGTCAAAACACCCCGCGCGCGTCCTACTGGGTTAAAAATTTATTTTCATCTAGCTTTTGTTTTTATAATGTGATGAATAGAAATATTTCCTCTCATAGTGGCTCTTTCATTTCTAATATTTAAATATTTTTGTTCATTACAGATGTCATTTTCACTTATGCATTGCATTTAAAATATTTTCATTTACTCTACTTTTAAAAATAATTTGTTACATTCATTGAGAGCTAAACTGCAATAGTAGAATGCCATAACTTTCCTTTGAACAATCCATAAAGACTTCTTCAATCATGCTATATTGCTAGTTTATTGATATGGTTTTTGTAGACTGCATTAATTTTTAGAATATAAATTTATTTATATGATTGTAAGTTGGTATTTTTGTATTCACTGATTTGTGTTCTTAAAATGTTTTTACGTGTATATTGTATGTTAGTTGAAGGTTAAAAGTTATAAATGAAGTGAATGCCAAAACACACACACACACAAATTTTTTACTCTTTTTTTAATGGGATAAATTTGAGAGGTTTATAAGAGTCTTCTAAATATTTTAAAGAACATATAAAAAGTACTGGTATGATCTTTTTACACATTAATTGAATTGTTTTTGATATTTGTGAATATTTTTTAGCACTTTATTACATTTATCTTAATTATTGGCCTTTGATTTCCTCTTTCTTTTTTTTAATTATCTATCTTTGCAACATAATTCATTACTTGTCAGTCAGTTTTCCAATCATAAGGAATATAAATGTTACAGAATGGAATGCAATGACGATGTGTGAACAACAAAATAGTATTTATGAAAAATTTGTTAGTTGTTAATTATTGATAATGATTTTATGTATATTTATTTATTAATTTTTTTCCCTTGCCATTAGGTGGCTGAAAGAGCTCTATATTTTTGGAATAATGAATACATTCTGAGCCTCATTGAAGAAAATAATCAAGTCATTATGCCAATTATGTTCCCGGCCTTGTACCGTATATCTAAAGAGCACTGGAACCAAACAATTGTGGCTTTGGTATACAATGTTCTCAAAACGTTTATGGAGATGAACTCCAAATTATTTGATGACTTAACAGCATCTTATAAATCAGAAAGGCAAAAGTAAGTGGTGTTACAATGCATGGTATATTTTTAATATTGCCTGATATTTGGATATGCATGATTTCCTTTGTTGAAGAGTAGCATTAATGGAAAAATATTGTCATAAAACTTTATATCACAGAGAATTTGCATTTAAATGTGATTAAATATTTTAGTCTGGGAAGATTAAATATATCATTGTTGTGCTTTATCTTTTTCTTTTTTTATAGCTAAAAATATTTTATTTCATCTATTATTTTTGCATTTGCCTTCTGTGTTTTTTGATATACCATCTGTAAAATTGTACCATATCTTTACTTAAAACCTTATTTTCTTTAATGTTGCATAAAGTTTTATATTAATTTTGGGCTATGAAACTTTACATTTATTCAGTGGCTTTTTAACTAAATTTTAGAAAAACTTTGTTGTGAAATGACACTTTCTTTTCTTATATAAGTTATAGAGCTTGGACTTAAAATTTATGTATTTACATTTGACGAAAATGAAATAAAATAATATGCTAATGAGTTGATTTTTAAATTTGCTTTACATAATTATTCCTAACCTGCTGCAATTTTTCTCATGAGTATTTCATTGTCTCCTAATATAAGGTAATTGCAAAATTTTTGGAGCATATGTAAATATGCATAGTGCACAATTTCTGTTTAGCTTCATCACACATTGTGTTTAAAGCAAAATTAATTTTTAAAAATTGGATAAATTCTCATTTATAAAAAAAATGCTCTCTTTTGGAAAAAAAAAATTAATTTCAGATTAACGAAATGTGTAATCTTGAATTGTTTTCTTAATTCATTAATTGACATCATTCTCTAATTCATTTTAAAAATTGAATTTTGTTTTTTTGAAAATATGATGGAAAATAAAATATTAAATTCTTTTATACCATTTTTGTTTGCATAATAGTATTTAACTGTAAAAATATTGTTTTAATAATGCACAAATTGTTATGCTATTTTCTGAATAATATTATATACTGAATTTCTATATTACTATTTCTATATTCTATTATTTTTTCTATATTAAAGTTGAGATTTTGTCAACTTCTTTCTTTAAAAACTTACTAAGTAGAATTTTCACATTGAGTTTTCTAATATTTCAGAGTTCTGGAGTTTCATAAGATAATCCTTCGTAAATGTAAATTATTTACTCTTTTTGAATAGCTAGGCTACTTTAGTGTCTATTTGGTAGAAATATGAGTCTTGATTGTGTTAGTATCAACTGTCTGATATTTTTGAATGGTGGAAGTTATGCATGTAATATATTTTCTGAACCATAAACTAAAAATTTTAAAAGTACATTTTTAAAATTAGTAAAGTATATCTTTATTCTTTTTATAGCAATAATTTTTTTTTCCATTTAAAATCTTTATTGGTTTTCAGTTCTGTATCTAATATAAGAAAATGAAAGAGATATAGAATGCAGAATGTAATTGATACAGGACCCTGAGCATCTGCTTATTATTGTACTTAATAATAAAATGTCCTCATTTTTAAAATTATAACACTTTAATTTTTTGAACAGTCAGCATAGCATCGTGAAAAGTGCTGTAATTTTCGAGAGATGCATAGACAGCTTTTTGTTTCCCCACATGTTGAATATAATTTGAAGGCATATTCATAAAGGCTTGTTTATCAGATGTATCAAGATAATGAAAGAATTCAAACAAGGAGTCCAGGGCTCCAACACATATTAAGATAACTGTCAAGCCTGGAAAGTGTATGTTTAACCTTTTATGTATTGTTAAAGAAGAATATGCAGATTGAACTGTCCAACAGAAAATAAGAATGCAGGTTAAATTTTTGTGTTCCCAAAAGATATATCAAACATGGTAGAAGCTGCTGTTAAAAATCTTGCAGTGAAGCATTGCACATTCTCATTATATGTCTGTTTAGATCAATCCCTTAAACTACTGTACTGATTTTGATGTACTATACTGAATTGTAATTAATTGTAGTGTGTAATTAGTTCGTTAGTCACTTAAAATCTAGTATGATGAGATTTTTACTTGGAGCCATAAGATTTCAATAATCGTGATTTCTTTCTTGGTGTACTTTTTAAATGCCTTCATTCATTTGAAAATTATTTATTAGACCATTCTTGTCAAATTTTAATTCTTTACCAAGGACAAAAAAAAAAAAAAAAATAACTACCTGTTCCAAAGCTGAAAGTTTTTCAAAACTCCTAATTTTTAGAGTTTAGATTCTATCATTTCATAATGATTTTTCTTTTTTCTTTTTATAACTCTTACAGAATATTTTCCCCAATGAAATCTCTCTTTACGTATGAAGGTTTGACCTGATTGATAGAGCATTGTGCATAATAACCCATTAAGTTAGAAGCATGAAATTTGGAAAGTTACTTCTTGGTGTTAAGAGGTCACTAAGAATGGATATTTGAAAACTTTAGTCAGAAGTGTAATTTAAAAAGTAAAAACAGAATTTGAACTTATTGTTGCCTTCACATCAAAGCATCATTGCATGAATATTATTTTTATACTGTTTTAAAGGGTTAAAAAAATAGCTTTTCAATTATATTACTTTTTTTTTAATCAATGCATTTTCATCTCTAGTTTCAGTAATTTTTGAAAAATTAGTTTTGAATAAATTTGCAAGCATAATTTTTATTATAATGAAATTCAAAACAGTATCATTGCATCTTTGAATCATTGTCACTTTGTTTTAATATTATTATCTTTTTGATAAAAGGGGGGAGATGATTTGTTTGCTTTAATTAAACTTAAATTTAAAACAGTTCATTGAATAAAATTCTTTGTTTGAAGAATTTTGCTAAATTTAGAAGTAGTGCAAATAACCCCCGCTGGCTTTAATATATATATATATATATATAATATTAAACAATGCTTCAACTAGTGTTTTCCGTATAGCTATAGAGCTTTTTTTTTTTTTTTTTTTTTTTTACTTTACAAATTTGTTTCCATCATTTATGGAAACTAGAAGTTATTAAAGCATTTTTATTTGTTCATAAAATATATCACATTTTCATGTAATATTTTATAAAATAAAAAACTTTTTTTTAATTTTTAAAATGTCAAGTGTTAAAAGGGAGGGGGGCTTTTATTAAACTTAAGAAGTTAGAAATAAGACATTTTTTTTTATAATCTGACCATTTCTGAATCCTGCTATTCTTTTCTATTAAAAATAAATGATTTAAGAAATTCATTTAGAACATGGCATTGTTCTGCATAAATTTTGTGGTAGTTTTGCCAATTTTATATGATGGTAGCTTTTCTGGGATGCTTAGTTCTTAGCTTTATATGAGTGCAACTAAATCTAATATAGGGTGTTAGTATAGGGGAAAACTTGCACTTCTCATCCCAGTTGAAACCGATTTATTGTTACATGTATAAAATTCAGATACAAAATGTATGGTCATGCTATTTTTCTATATCAATGTCGACATTTTCAGAAAGATTGCCTAGTTAAATAAACTGGTGTTAGTTAATTTTAAGAAATACTGGGAGGAAATCACAGATCTGTATTGTTAATTTTATAAAAGTTGACTTAATATTTTTTGGTATTGTTAGTTTTTTCATTTTGGTCTTTTTGTTTGTTTGTTTTGTCAGAACGAAAAAGGCAAGTTTTACAAAAAATAAAAAAAGGAGACATTGTACAAATACAGAAATAAATAATAAAATTCAAAAACTACATATTTAAAATTAATTTTTAAAAATATTTGCAATAAAAACTTATTATAAAACATGAAATATCTTATGCTTAGAAAATATGAAGATGTGTGCAGGTTTACATACATGAAAATAGAAACATATTAACGTAGGTTTACATATGCACCTCAGGCACTTTCGCATTGTAAAGGTGATTTTTTGCTAAGGTGCTTAAAGGTACTTAATTTTTGCAGTAATTTCTCACTTTGTTGAGATATTTCATTACATTGCAGAAATTTGTGAAAAAAAACTTTTATAATCAATTGACATTTCTTTAACAAATTTTTCAGAAATTTGTTTCTTAACAATATTATGTATACTTTGATTGATAAAAAAAAAATCTTTATTTAGATAAAGTAATTTGGAAGGTATTATTTTGAATAGAAAAATAAAAGCTCATGTATAAAAAAAACTATGTTTTTATGGGGGGGGGGGTTATTTTGCTTTTTATTGTTTTTTACAAATCCACAAGAAAAATTACATGCTTACTCAATAAAATGCAGGATTTTAAAATGCATTAACTATGTGTATATTTATATAGATTGTTCTTCATAAGCATTAGTTAACTGTTGAAGAAACTGAACATTTCAAATAAGTTATGCTGCAATTGCAGCAAATTTATATCAGTAAATGCAATGTGTTAATGTTTTTGGAATCTTGCCTCAGAAATTTTTTAAAAAAAAAATCTACTTATGAGTGTAATTTACTGTGTTACATCCAAATATATCCTATAGAAGGAAACCAAAAGAATGAAATATAATAAAATATATATATTAATATTCAACATAATTAAAATTATAATCTACTGTTAGTGGAATTATTCTTTTATGTGAACTCTGAGATAGCAAAAAAAAATTTCAGAAGACATTTCTGCCGTCCATTGGAATTGTGCCACCAAGTTCCAAGAGTTAGTTTGATATACCTTGAACTACAGAGTGAATAATGAATGGAATGGTGCAACATTAAATACAAAAAAAATGTAATTATTAATAATGAAACACTGAAACTCAGTAATACATACAAATATACAATGTTATATATATATACTAATAATTTCAAATTATATGGGGAAAAGAGTGTGTCTGCTGTATAGTATGTGTAGTAGAAGTTTGTCTTATAGTTCAAAATTTGTACTACCCTTTTGTGAATCTTCTGAAGATTTATATGCCGTCTTTAAGCAGTCAGTAGTCTTTAATAGGTGTACTTTTATTCATTCAAATAAGTTTTGTATGCCTTTAAGCAGAATATGGAGGAGGTCACATTTTGTCATCTCTAGGAAGAAGAAATAGGATCTATTGGATTACATTTTTCACGATGGTAAATAATTTCAACATGTGGGTGTCATTGACATTTAAAGAGAAACTGTAGAAATGAAATCAGATTGTAAACATAAACTATCTCCATGAATTATGTGAGAATTTATTATTTTTAGGTCATTTTTTAAAGAGCTAACATAAATTATTCTTTGTTCTAATAGAAAAAATTTTAGACCAACTATTAAGCAGTAATAGAGATTTTAAGATGCCTACAGAAGGGATTCTTTGGGTGCCTGTCATGTTTGTAAGATTTCTAAATAGAGAAAACTCAAAAATTATCTGTTGATCTATGGCAATATTACTAAGTTTTCCGAAACAGTAAATATAATGACTTAAAAGCACACAAGCTGTGGTCTCTGCTAGCATATCTATTGTAGAAATTACTTGGGCCACCTGGTATATTTACCTATGAAAGTAAGAAAGTATTTATATCCACTGGATGCAAGAAATGTTCCAATATAGTCTAAATATGTGTATGATCCAAGCAATCTGATAGAGCAAATCTTCTTAGTGGAACTTTGAATACTAAACCTCATTGATATTTGTCACAAGCACCAACTCTGTTTTAATGGTATATCAGTAATTGCTGATATTCCAGGATGAGAAAGGGAGTTAAAATTTTCAAATATTGTTTACTTTAGGTTTTAAAGAGATGGAAAGTCAAGATGTTTCAGGTGACTTATAACAGACAAGTGAAAAATATTGTTTTTATTTAACAGAAGAATTTGGACGAGAGAAAGATTGAAATTCAGCATCACGAAGTTGAGAAGATTTTATGAAATCTAAAATGGGCGATTTTCTGATTGCAATCAAAGATAACACATTTGCAATTTTGTTATCAGTCCCAATTGCATAGTGAATATCTGTAGGAAATTGGGGAATGCATTCTAGATGTCCAAGTTAGGAATATTTTCCGATTTCTGCATGAAAACATAAGTTAAAGATTTTAGTGAGTATATATTATAAATTCATAGTTTTCAAGCATGTGTTTAAAGTTCTTTAATGGAATTATTAATAGCCAAAAGTTCTCTATCATTAATGGACCAGTTTTAATCAGTTTCTGTTGGAAAGCTGTATTGAAGACCAGTAAATGATGAAATTTGATCCATCCATCCAAACATCAAGAATTGGGTGCTTAAGAAGGTTCCATCAGATAATGTTGTTTTGGCTGCAATATAGGATTTTTCAGCTTCTACAATCGATTCAAGAGGGCTCTCAGAATTTTTTGATGAATGTGAAGATATCTTTCTGTTTATGTTACCTTCTAAAAATTTTATTAACAGTACTGAAATGTAAGATGTTTTAGAAATGAATGTATGATAAAAATTATATATTCTTAAAATTGCCACAATTGGCTTATAGTATTGGGTCTAGGAAAGTTTTGAATAGCCTCTACACAGTCAGAAATATGAATCGTAATTTTAAACTATACCCTGAAAGTACGTATTAAAGTTTAATTTATAAACCATAATAATCAAGTTTTTCAAAAATTGCATGAAGATAAGCAATATATTCTTTTACACTTTTAAATGTTATCAATATATCATAATATGCATAAACATTCTTCAAATATTGAGTTACTTCATTAATAAATCTTTGGAAAGTGCTGGCCACTTTGCACAAGCCAAACCGCACCAGAGTGCTTTCTAAGAGAACAAATAGGAGCACCAATAGTAGTTCTATAAACGTTTGTAAGAAGCAATCGGAATTGATGAAAAACTTTTACAAGATCAATATTAAAAAAAATCAATCAACGAGAAAATATTTTTGTTCTATGTAGTTCACTAGTGACATAAGAAAGCTAAGTATTAGGTATTTATTCTTTTTAGTTTGAACATTTAATGTTTGAAAATCACCAAGAAGTCGGCAATCATTGCTTCCTTTCTTGGAACATGTAATTGAAAGAAAAGTTGCTGCTGGGTGGGCACATGTGGTTAAAATTCTATTTTGCCAATTTTTCATTTGTTAGGAGCTATGCGAGTGAATTTAGTGCACACCAAAGTATTGATATAATGAACTCCATTATATTACAAAACTATATGTCAAGAACAATATTTCAAAGATCATTCAGTAATTTAGAAAAATCATCATTAACAATATGAGTTTTAATAGAGAAAATATTAGAATTTCTAATAACACAATGACAGATAAATTTTGTACAATGATCAAATAAACTAGATTCCTTAAATCAGGTTTTATATTAAAAGAATATAAGAAACCAGCACCAATAATGGCAGTAAATTCATTGAAAATGAAAAATAAAAAAAAACAAAATTCCAAGATTTAAAGATACTAATTTTTGGCCGAATGCTTGAATTGGCATATCATATGCCATAATGAATGTTTGCTCCGTAGTATATTGTATTTGAGTTTCGTTTGCAAGAGGAATTGAACAGCCACTATCAGTATCAACCAGAAAACAAAAATTGATTTTCCAATCTAGTACGAAAAGATAATGGGAAGGTGAAGACTACACATATATTACCGCTCCTTCTGTCGGATCATGTTTTCTTGTAAAGAAAGAAATGAACATAATTTCTTACCTGAAAATCAAAGTATTTATGATAAAAACACAAATTTGGTTATCTTTGTTTAGAATTTTTTGCGTGGTTGCAAGAAGAGGACTGATTCTAAGAATTTCTTGATTGCCAAAATTCTTTTACCTTTTGGTGTAAAAGTTTCAGTTCTTTAGGAAGTTCCGATTCGACAGCAACACTAGAAATGACCGAGAGATTTCAAAACAGAACTGAAATGTACTTTGGTTTTATTTCCAAAAATGCAATCAGCTTACTCTGCAGCCTTTTGAACTGTAAGGGATTGAATACTACCTTATATAGATTGCACTTTAAGAGGTAGTTGCTGTAGAAATAATTCTAGAAGCATGCGATTCTGGACGCCGCTGCATTACGGAAATAATTCCGACGGTTTTCTATCAAGAAGGCATCGAATTTTTTTTTACTTTTACTCTGTATCTTGCAATTACTTCTTTCCTTAACTTGGAATATGGATCTGTGCTTCCTGAATACAGAAGAACATCTTCAACTATCGTTGCCACTGCTGGCGATACAAGAAGTCACATTAATTATATTTGATGCATTTGTCGATGATTGGCTTAGGAACCGCTAATTCGAAAGTAAATTTAACCATATTGATCCACAAAGCAGTACTAATGAAAGCTGAAATTTTAACAGTCAAAATATGTCCAGAATTATCTGGATGGATTTAACCATACTTCCTTTTTTTTAAAAATAAATCGTTCAGAAGAACATATTCTAAGGATCCAGAATTGCCATTTTTATTGCTTTATTTAAATTAAAGAAAGATGAAATATAATAAAAATATAATTATTAATATCCAACATAATTGAATTCTGTTGAGATGGCAGAAGAAATGCCAGAAGACATTTCTGTCATCCAATGAAATGCAAAGAAATTGGTCTTGTGGCCAATAAGGTTTTAAGTACTAGAACAATATAGCTTAAGCTATAAAAGTAAAGCAAAAAGCCTAAACTAATAATTCATATTTTGTTATTGTTATGTCAAAATATCATTTTACAGAAAGTGCACAAACAAAATAGTTGATCAGTATGTTAATCTGAGAATGGAGGCTTTTTTAGGATAACCTACCATTAACATATTTTATGTTACAATGTTTTCTCAAAAATTGAAATCGGAGGATCTGAATTATGGTACATTATATCATTTTTAATGTTGTTATTCTTATATGGTAAATTTTTACAAGGGCTCAAAATAAATGTAAAATAACTCTTTTTAACATTTTGTTTCAGTATTTATCATTCAGATATATATCACTCACTTTATATTGATGGCCATGGTAAACTACTATAGTGATCTAATGCTATTATACTGTGATAGATAAGGTTTCAGTTAAGGTGTGACGGTTTTAAAAAACCTGTTTTTTACGTAAATTTGTCACATTTGAAAACCGGTTTTTAAAGTAAGAAAACCGGATTTTGTAACGCCTAGATATTTCAATTCTTCAACAACAAAAAAAAGAATTTTATCTATTTGGACCGATTTGTCTAGCATCTGAGGGCTTAAGACGACGAGATGTGAATTTATTAACAAATGAAGGTATATTTGAATTTCTGTTAAATAAACTAAATAAATTGGAACACTGAAATGAGTTTGAAATTACTATATGCTTTAGAAAAACGAAAAAAAAAAAAAAGACAAGTAGAATCGGCAACTCTTTTGCTGTATTTGCAAAATCCACAAAACATTTCTATTTCAGCGAAGAAATCTATTGCACTTTCGTTAGTTTCAAAAGCCGAAATTATTAAGTTATCTGGAAAGATATTGTCTAAAATATTTCCATTTCTTATGTAGAAACCGATTCTGATGAAGAACAAATCGAAGAAACTGCTCATTAGAGTAATACTTTTTTTTTTTTTAAGCCATGGAAAAATCAATTCATAAGTTTCTTGAAGACCTGAAGAAAAACTTACAAATTCAAAGACACTGAAAGCTGAATTTTCATTATTTGAGGCAACGAATAAAAGAACAAAAATCTTAGATTTGTTATTTGTTGCCATGAAAACTATAAAACCAAGCTCAGTAGTCAGTAGTAAGACTTACCCACCGTTCTGTCGATATTTTATGTTTTTTAAAATCCTATTTTCTTAGGAGAAATTAAAATTAGTAAAAACAATATAAATATTCAAAAAAAAATTTAAGTTTTCGTGATTTTGTGTAAGTAATATGTATATATAATCTTTAATTTTATAGATAATGATATTGATTCCATTTTTTGTTATTTTATATAACTTAAAGAAAATATTTTTCCCTGTTCTATTTTTTCGTGAAAACCCTAATTTCAGTTCATGAAAGTTTTTTAAGATCTTTAAATTGACAGAAATCTCATAAATAGGTTTTAAAACTGTAATTTATGTGACATTTTTTAAAAGAATAAATTAATATTTTTTTAATAAGTCAGTCAAATTTTAAATCCTTTTGACAAATCATATCCATGCAAAAATGTATTTTAAGCCTAAATATTAATCAAAAATAAATATAAGACATCGTTACTTTAAATTTATGAATGTGTTACTTGACATATTGAAATTAGGTATAATAAAATAGATTCAGTTATCACTAAAATTCTCATCAATAAAAAAAATCGTAATGGTTTTATTGTACATTGTTTTCAACTATTTACTACACTAGTATTTTAAGTATTAATAAGAATATCTGGTGTTCCAAAGTGTTAAAAACTAGTAATGAAAAAAATTTCTTCGTGGTAAGCATAAGGGAGATAGCTCATATTAATTTTTTGGAGAGAGTCTGCAATATTAACCAAAGCCTATCTTAAAAAGAAAGTAATTGTAAATTGCTTGTGTTTAACCTGAAGTTAATATTAATAATGAATTCCTAAAGCAATCTAGTAATTATTAAATTATCTTGTTATGCTTAAATAAACTTAAAGCAATTTATTTATAAATTCTTTTTAAAAAAATTGATATTCTTTACCCAGAATCCCTCCGTTATTATCAACTTTGTGACAATAAGTTAATAATAATGGAGTTAGTAATATTTTTCAAAATAAAATTGACCTCCCCCTATATTTCTCTATAAATTGATATTCTTAATTTACTGTGAATATAACAATGAATTAGTTATAAAAATATTGCAAGGAATCTGGTTATATTTAAATCTGATTACTTTTTTTTTGTCAGATTTACTGCATAATATTTGCCAATAATTGTTTTAACTGAGTAACTAAATCATGCATGCTATAAACTTTAACTTTCTAATGAACCAGATTTTTAAATTAACAATATTCAATAAATAAAATTTGCATAAATTGAGTGCGGTATATAAACTGCCAGTACAGAGTCTTCTGTTTTAATTCATCACATTACCGGCAACTGTTTCTATGATTTACCGGGCCGTGACTGTGTTAACATTGTGATAAATGGAGAAAATATGTATTATAACAGTGAGTTTTGGATAAAAACTGTCTTCTGGTATTGGTGGGCAAAGAACTCTGGTTCCAGAACTCTGAACTATCCAGATTGCCCTTCCACCACATTAGACTGGATATTCGGGAGTTTATTGTAATTGAAATGCGTAAAATTCAATTTGTCTGCTTTAGGGAATCAAAAACTAGAGTAGAATGTATTTTTACGAGATGAAGATGCTTGATGTAATTTTATGTAATTGAAATAATTTTTTTTTTTTTATTTTTAGGGAAAAGAAGAAGGAAAAAGAGCGTGATGAGTTATGGAAGAAACTATCCCAGTTAGAGCTGAATCACAAGTCAAAGCTCAACTCAGTTCCCCATCACTCCCCCTAGTGGCTCTTCGAACACCTTTCTCTTTGTAGAGTCGGGTTCTTCCACCCGCACTGTAAATTGACTGTTGTGTGAAATGTGGTCAGGCATTGACCTCAAAAAATAAATAAACCTAAATATAATAAGATGGCCCAACCCAGGAACAAATTTAATTCCATTTCAATGGGTGACATTTCAGTTCAGAAAAAAAAAAAAAAAAAAATCCTGCTACAGAGGAAAGGGCAATAAAAGAATAACTTCCTATTGATGTTCAAGTTAAGATTCTTCTGGCAGTTGTGCTTGAAGCTGCTTGAACCTCTTATGTTTGCCATGCTGTTGGAAAAACAAATTTTCTAATCTATGTATACTGCTTGGAAGTACATGACAGTTGATGATTCCACCACTCTAAGGAAGAGAATCTTTTCGAAGACAAATTTTGTAAGAGTTGAGATGTTTAGGTCTATTAATGTTTTTTCTTTGATTCAAAACAAAAGTGGAACTTTTTATGGTGCATGTTATGTCAGCAGCTATAATTGGAAAATGTTTGTTTGAGCCCTTAATTTGAACTCTTTATTGAATTCGTTTTGACTTTAGTTTTAAGTTGTCAACTTGCAGCTAATTTGTACATTATATTTAAGAGATTCATCTTAATCAAGATCACTTGTTATGTGAGTTACAAGGAGCAGATTATAATAATAAATGTTGCTTTGCAACCTTTCTCTAAAAGATCTTTAAATTCAAAGCCAGAAAATGGGTAGAATATATCATCTTCAAATATTTATTCATATAATAATATAAAATTAGCACTATATCGGGTGCTTTATAGTTATGCTACTAGTTTACTAATTATTCATTCACGACAAAAGAAAAAAAATCACTAATTGCGAGTTTCCTAATTACTTCTTTTTCATCCTAATCATTAACTACCTCATTTTCTGCTACTAAAAATATATATGCTCCTTTTCTCACTCATTCACATAAACTAAAAAGAAGATTCAATACTGTCTTAGAAAAAGTTTTCATTAGTCAATTTTTTTTTTTCTTTCTAGTACAAACTTTTTAAGATTGATTTTTGTCCCTGAATCTTGTGTTTTAAAATGTTTTTTTCATTTTGATGTATGTTTTTTAACTAATAAGTTGGATTTATTGATTTCAGCAATAAAGCTAAATCTTCTAGGGTTTTTTTTTTTAAATTCATTTAGAAGATGTTCTCATTGTTGGTATTTAGGAATCTGCGAAAATATTTTTAATTAGTTTATTTCGGTTTAACTTTTATTAAGGAATGCCCCAGTTTTTAAAAGTTCAAATGGAACCTCTATATAAATTGAGTCAAAAATTATGGGTTGTGAAATTGTTACCCTGTACAGTAGACTTGTATTACGGCACTTTGATGCCTTTGATTTCTAAAATTGAATTTCAGTTATAAATATGTATAATTGCCTCATTTGATAGACATTAATAAAAAGAATGCTTTTTTTTATTTGGCAGTACTAAAAAAAATCTATTTTCATTCTTTAGATTCAAGATATTCTCCATATTTTAATGGTATTTCAAAAAAAAAAAGATTCGAATTCTATTACTTTTTTATTTTAATTTCTGAAAGTTAAATTTTTCTTCAGGTAGCTCGAGGACTTCAGTTCATTAATGGTAAAATATTTTAAATTTACTTAATTTTGAGTTGATTAAGATTTTTTTATATTTCTGAGGAAAAGTTTTTCTTCAAATTATATAAGAATAAAATTCTGAGTTCATGTAAAATGAGTCTACTGTGTATGGTAAAAGATCCTGCAATTTTGTGCAATTCCATCGGCCAATCATCACATTGACCAAAGGCTTACAACAAATAGTGATGATAGCCAGGGCTTAAATTTTATGCTGATTTTAAGTCAATCCATATGTCGTCAAGGTTTCTTTTATGATGCTTCTGAGATAGTTAGATCCAAGTATGAGTTTAAATGTGCCAGATATATCAGTGAACTTAGCTGTTTTTTAGTTGCTTTTGGCAACTCACTTCTGAATCATGGATTGAGGGGAAAACATGCTTTGTTGCCCTCTATCATAGTCTGTCCTACAAAAAGCACTTAGTATTAGTAAATCAACTTTCATGCCATGTTGAAGAAAAGAATTCTTTGGAACTCAACTGTTATTTGATTTTGTATGATTTTTTGAGAGCCAACATGAAGAGATTTCATCAAATTACGCTCCCTCCATTGCCGAGTCACATAGAATTGTGTAATGCATGTTGTGGCCATGTCATGTAAATAAAGAATGAAAAATGAATTTTTTTTAATGCATGGGTCTTTACTTTTTTTCCCCCATTTCATGTAGTATTACTCAAGTGTACAGATTTTACTTTTTTTAGTACAGCAGTAACTTTCATTTCCAAAACATTTGCCATATGATGTGAAATAGTTTTTTTCAATTTATGATATTTTTGCTCTTGAGGTAAAAGAAGAACATGTTAGAGATACTTGAATTAAAATTTGTCATAAATAATAGCAGAAATACTTGATGTTATGTTGTATTAAATTAATTTTTAGTATCACCATTTTTGGATGTTTTGTGGAGTTTGTTGTTAATGGCAATGTTTGTTCATAGAAAATTTATGGAATTAATTTATTTTAGTATACCTGTGGGCTAAAATAGTCCTTCCTTATTTTCCTCTTCCACTTTTCGAGAAAAAAATTTCAGATTATTTATGGTATTTTTACTTAGTTCATTTATTAAGCTCTTGTTTTAAACTTAGATATTTTCAATAAATTTGCATATACCGGTGTAAAGAAAAATAAATTTAAAAAATGAGCACAGAAACAATTATTGAAATAAATCTCATATTTGCTAACTTTCCAAATTCTTATACAGAAGTTACTTGTGAATATGATTTGTATGATATTGTGAAGAATAAATTGCTCCTGGTAAAAAATAAATTATAATTTCTTTTTTTAAAGTTATTCAAACAAAACTGTTTAAAACAATTTATTTAAGGTAACATTTGTTTTTACAGCTTTATTATCATATAATTAGGAAAAACACACTTATATAATTGCTATTTGATTTTAAAAAACAAGAAACCTGCCTACTACATCATTTTAAAATATTATAAATTGTTGCATTTGAATATATTGCTTAATAATACAAGATATATTTTATTAGTTAATGTATTTCTAGCAGGAGACCTCATCCATTTGTACTGTCATAAATACCATTCTTCCAATTATCAACATATTTTCAGTCAATTGATGGAAATGTTAAAAATTTACAACAACAAAAACAAAAAAAATAATGCATGTAAATATCTTAAAGTAATTTTAAAAACAAATGTAACAAATAATTGCCTGTTTTTACAGCCCATACATATTTTATACATAATAATATATCTATTTATCCTAGATATCTAATAATTATTTCGATAGTTAATTTGGTATAAATTCTGGATGTTTTGCTATGTGCAAAAAGCATGGATTATTTACTGACTTTTTTTCAGGGTTTTTCTTTATCCTGCATAGTTGTACAGTATTATTAACACAGATTCGTAAATGATAAAGTGTAATGTGTTCAGCAATTAATAGAGATCAGTATTAAAATTTGAAGAAAACTATAACATTTTATTTAGTTAATATTTTCAGTGTTTGAAATATCTCTCTTCATATCTTCTGTATTTCCTAACATTCTTGAAGAATATTAAAGCTGCTAATCTTATAATTAAAAAAAAAAAAAGATAGGAAGAATATCAGTGAAGATGTTCAGAAATGAGAATTACAAAATGCATTGAGAGTTCATTGCAGATAATATATCTTCAACAAATTTTCTTTAAGATTAAAAAAAAGTTCTCTTTTCTTTCTTAAATATGACATTTTATGATTCACAATTTTAACCTAATCGTTTTTGGTGCTAATGGCAACCAACATATTCTGGGATACTAAGCTAGATAATATTTCAATGATCTCATGGATGTAATGAAATAGGAATATGTTACCAATAAAACATAAAATTGTTACTTCACTTAAATACACAATGGAAAATTGGTTTTTCAGTCATGGTATTATTCAAAAATACAGACCTGTTCAATTTGAGCCCTACTTGCATTTGAAATCAATAAGTAATCGATATTGGTATTGGTTTCCGTGAAATAGACTCATTTGTCTCATTAATCAATGTCCATAATTAATCATTTGCTATTATAAATAATTATCAACTATTTACTATAATTTATATTTCATTTAAAAATGTTGAATGATTAAAAAAATTAATGTTTTATTTGATTATAAACATTCCATTTAGGATGCATTGATTCTTAAATTAAAAATTTTTTATACTTTTTTGCATGGTAAAAAATGTGTTGAAAGAGTAACAAGCCTTGATTTAAACCAGAAATATGCACTCTGTTAATTTTAGGAAACTCATCACAATATACTAATATCAAATTATGTGTCCACTAAATTAACAAATTTATTTAAAATAATTAATGATTTTAAGTATATTCCATTAAATACATGCTCAATATAATTGGACAGCAACACACAGAATTCTGATCTAATTCTTAATTACTTCTTGTTTTGGTTTTACATGAGGTTTTTAACATATTTGAAAGTTAATTTTGCTCCAATTAATTTTACTTTTGGAAATCCAGAATTTTTTTTATTGAATTTTACTAACATTCTTATTTTATTTATTTATTTGTCTGATTAGATTTATGATTTCGTTATAATCGTTAAATTAATTTTTTGTGAATGATAACTCTTCGAATCTGACCATTCAAGAAGTTTCAATTTCAACCTTAAAAAACAAAAACTTACTTTCTTTTATAAATTCATTTTTAAAACCTTTATAATTATTTAGCTAATAATTTGATAAATGATGAATATCTTTGCGAATAAATAGTCTGCATGTTATGCTGGCCAAAAATATTTTTTATTTTCTTTAAGCAAAAATACATGTGAAATTTTGTTATCAAAAATTTCTACAAATTTATTAGGCAAGATTTTCTGGAAAATTTATGGAATTTGCTTACTTTCCACAAACCATTCTCCTCTTAATCATTTTAGATTCTAGAGTATTTGGGTTAAGTGTGTGTCTCCCCCTTACAAAAATTAGCTTAAATATAATTGTTTTTTAAGTGTTGAGAAAATAAAATGCTAAGTAATATTTTAAAATTATGTAGAGAATGCTTAAAATATAAGCTGCACTTTCTATTTGCTAACTGAAATTATTTCAAAATATGAATATTGCAGAATTATTAAAAATTATTCTGCAATATTCTTAATAAAACATTTGAAGAATTTTTCATAATTTTTTTTTTCATTTTTATCCCCCCTTTCTAAGGAAATTGAAATTGATTTAAAATATGCATCGTGCATATTAACCTTCTATATCAATCAGTTATCTCGAATTTCCACTTCACACTAATTTTCAGGATTTTTGAACAGTTAGTTACAGTTGTGTATACAGATGAGAAAGTTGAATTCCTATGGATGGTTGTATATAAGTGAGATATTTCAATTATCGTTTATCCCACGGTATACATGAATTGCATATTTTGATCACAATTTTGTATTGTTTGCAATAGCTTTTTTAAGTTTTTGACTGAAATATTAACAACAAAGGCAAAACGTTACATGTGTTGAATGAAATAACTGCCATAATCACTACATTTTCTCTATAAAATAGCATTTTAATGCCTTATTTCCTACAATTACTTATAGCATCAAATGTGGTGATATTGTTTTGACATTTACACAGAATAAACCAGAAAGAAATGATTAACAGATTTTAATAAGAAAATCTTAGGCTTCAAAGCAAATTGAAAAATTAGTCTTATTCAAGAAAAGTATAAAATATTGCTAGTAAAATTATGTATTTACAAATCAGCAACTTTTTTGCTCCTGAAAAGTAAAACAATCCACTAGTAAAAATTTAATTTCAGTTACATTATTTCTTTAACTCGGACCAAACACTTCGCCTGGAATATTGGTTACTAGTTGCTTCAAATGACCAACTGGTTCTTCGGAAATAATTGGTTATGTTTGATTTCAGATAAAACATTTGGATATAATTTCATCTCCATGATTTTGTCTTAAGTTTTATTTAATATAAAAGTCCTTCTGATGGAGATTATTCTCATGACAGCATAACGCTATTAAAAACATAAATGATCAGTTCATTTATCTTTTATTTTTCGCAGCTCCAACTTTTTATTTCTCTTTTAAACAACGAAGATTTTAAACAATCATTCTTCAATAGTTTTCATTCAGCAAAGGAAGAAAATCGCACGGTTTGATGAAAACGGTTTGAACTTTAAGGCAGCAATATACATATATAATATTTTTAAAAGATTTGCACGACTATTAAATGGACAAAATTTTGAAATAGTGTGAAATTCGTTTATATGCAATAATATTTTCTGAAATTATCACTAGGGAACGCTACAATTCATCTTAATTTTTAATTAAAAATTCAAAAAAGAAAAAAAAAACTGAAATGCCTATTCCTGTCATCCAAGGTATATATATGTCAAACTGGTGACTATTGATCAAACCATTTGGCCTGTAGAGCACTAACAGGCAGACACACAATCATGTGTAATATGAGTAGAAATATTTAATTTCATGTCAGTGATTCCGTCAATTAATTGTCTTGCGTATGTTCTATTTATTAAGCGCATGAGCTTTTCTAATGGAGACAATTACATGATATCTCGGCGATATTAAAAACATTCCGGAAGCAAACATCTCCGGATAATCTATCTTCTAATTTTCTCAGTATTGCAAGTTCATTTTTTTACTCGTCTGGCAAATTACTCATATTTTAAATATAATCCTTCTTCCTGAACTTTCAGCATTATGTGAAAATTTCACGATTAAATATTTGATGAAGTTTGAATTTCAGGTCGACAGTGGAGTCTTTTGTTAAAAATTATGCCCCAAATTTTTTCACGCTAAGGTTAGCTAAGTTAGTATTGCTTTTCCCGCTTTCATCATTTCTGAAAGATATCGATGGAATCGGCAATAATAACGATTATTATTCGGAAACGCTGTGTCAAAAGACAATAACTGGCCCCTTTTCTGTTTCAGTGAAAAATTGCTATCCCTAACAAGAGTCGGTATTTCACAAACTTTTCCTTTATATAATTTTTCCTTTCTGATATACTAAATATCGAGTGTATCAGTATTCTGAGGGATATCTAAATGTAGAGTATTTGAACACCAGGAAAAATCGAACTCGAGATTTTGATGAATCTTGGACGTTTCAGACATCCCCCAGTTTAAAATTATGTCTGTCTATGAGCACAACTCAAAAACGCTCTGAGCTAGACGGACGAAATTTGGTATATGGTCATTACACCAAATTTGAAGATTTTTATTATATTTCGAACGAAGTCCGTTAACATGGAGTCTGGTTATCCTAATACAAAAAAAAAAACATAAGATAACTGGAAAATTTATAGTAGAAGAATAAAATTTAGTATAAGGTTAAGCATCTAATGATTGGTTAAGTATCAAATTTTGACCGCATGCACTTTTGCATACATTTAAGCGCGATACCTCAAAAACGTTCATATTTAGATACATAAAATTTATTATGTGATCTTGGTTTTCAAATTGTAGTTCCTTGTCAAATTTCGGTTTCATTCATCGAAAAAAATGGCGTCCAAAATACGTAATCGGTTTTCTTTACTATTATTATTTACAAAATTGTAAATTCTTGTCAAATTTTGGATCTTTTCGATGGAAAAGATGCTCGGTAGTTCAACAAAATGTATATATATATTATGTGTCGAAGCACAAAAAGCGTCATGTTGTTCACTATATACAAACGTCGAGAGAGTAGGGCCACTTTCCTACCATCCGTACTATACGTCCAGATATGTAAAGAAGGATAGTTACAGACCAAAAAAAAACAACATTTTTTTTTAAACCTGCAAGAATGATTTTCTCGGAACTTTCCCACTTACTCTCTAATAAAGGTGTTATTCTCAAATCTCAGCATTAAATTGTGGACATTGTGAAAGGTCGTGAACGCCTCCAGTGCTCAGATTATTATTTTCACTCATGAGAGCTGTGTGCTTCTTAGTATAGTAAAGAAAACCGATGCATGTGTATTAACTGCACGCACTCGCGAGCTGTAGTTACGAAACATTGATCTTTATAGTCAATTCAACGGTTTTACAGAATTTCACTTGCAATTAATTTTTGATATGCATTTCATACACAAGTGCCAGAAAATTGAAATGTGCATTTTGAATACATTTTTTTCCAAACCAGTTGAAACCAAACTTTGATATAGAAATATAATTGTAATCACAAGATTACATAAAAATTTCATTTATTTCAATCGTTGTGTTTTCACGTATGAGAAAGTTCATGCTGACAGACGGTCGACCGACGAAAATTTACACTTGAGTCGTTTAAAATTGTGTACCAAATTTTATCTGTCTAGCTCTGTAACTTTTGTAGTATCCTATTTACTAAAAAGGCCGAATAGATAGCAATTTGTACTAGACTGATTCCGTTAAATTTTTATTTTTGAATCTTTTATATAATTTTATGATATATAATAAATTCATTCCACATTAATATTTAATGTGTTGGTAAATCAATATCTAAAGAGAGGAAGTCGTCACCAAAGAGCTAATCATTTAATAAATTTTTATCCAAACCAGCAAAAACTTTATCATATACTCTCCTGTTAAAGTCTTCTTGCATAAAATGATGGATTTTCGATAAGGCCGAAAATATTTTCCATGACGTAAGCGAACTATAGTTATGAAATATAGGTCTTTTGAGTGAATTAGATATTTTTACTGAATCTATTGTGAAACGCCTGCTGGCCGAACGAAACCAAAATTTGACATGGAACTACAGTTGTAGTTAAGAATTTCATTAATCTAAATATTCCATTCATGAGTTATTGCGTTTACACGCATGCGAAAATATAATGTGACAAACGATCAATCATTATACAAATTTAAATCAAAATTTGAAAAAGATCTATATTTTAGGCACTAAATCTCTGTGCCAAATTTTATTTTCCTAGTTCTTTGCATTTTAGAGTTGGCGAATTCACTTTTTTTCGAACAGCCAGAGCGAATGGATTTCATTCAAAATTTCATAGAAATCTGCAAATTTGATGTAAAGTCCATATATGAAGTTTCATCCCTCTAGCTGAAAATGTTTTTGAGGATCGTGTTCACAGACTGACATAATTCTATATAACTTTTTACTTTTCCTTTAGCCGGGCGCAAGCGAAAAATCTCCAAATAATGTAGAATTCCGCCAAATTCGCGTTTGGTTCACAATCCGTTAGTCGGGCACAAGCGAAAAATCGCCAAATAATGTAGAATTCCGCGAAATTTCTTGCGCCAAATTCGCGTTTGGTTCACAATTGGCGACACTTGCGCCCGGCTAATGGAAAAATACCGTTTTTTTATAACTCAGGGAGACCTGAAACGAAGAAATTCGACAAAATCCGGAGTTATAATTTTTTTTTGACGATTATGATACTTTTTCTTTGCATACTTTGTTTATGAGAAAGTAAAAAAGAAGGAGAAATATCGCTCAAATATATGAGAACGTCTACGGCAAAATATTGCCGATGGTTGAATGACCGTGATCCAATGATCGGAGAGACAGACTTCTTATAGCAGATTATCTTTGATACAAATCTTCAATTTTATTGTTAAGACCATAAACCAATATAATTCTTTCAATTTCTCCAGAAAACATGAACGGATTTTTCGGAAAAGTTTAACTTGTGGAGATTTATCAAAATCTCGCGATTGAACATTTTAATCGCTGCAATATTTTCTGTTTCCTATTGAAAAAAGAAAATAACATGGTAATGAACTTCAGTAGCAACTTTCAGTGGGGGCAGTTGCATCGAACGATTTTGTAAAACAGTTTAGGCGTTGTCCATTGCCGTCAAAAACGTTATTAAATATGAACTTTTGAAAAGGAGAACTTTTCCCCTTCCAGATGATTCTTAAATCACCTCCCGCATCAGACGATTCTAAAAGGAGATCGCATTTTGCGAAGACATAACTTGACGGCGTGCCAAAATGTGTTGGTGGTTTTCGGCGAAAACTGCTTACTCGGTGTTTATTCGAGTACCTTAAATGTAGTCCGTAGCAGCTTCGGTTGTTTCCAGCTCTCTTAGAATTAACGACGCAATTTCTCAGGTTTTAAGAGAACCGATAGAGACCAACAATTGATACAAGAATATTTTTCACCCGTTTTTCAGTTTTTGCTTACTGATATTTTATCAGAGTTTTTTTATATTCTATCTTCAAAATAAGGTATTCAAAATTGATCAGCAGAGAAATTTCATTCTAGATCTGAGTCATTTGGATATAAATAATAATAATAATTGAATTTAATTCATAATTTGAATAACTCCAGAAAAAATTTAGTTGAAATTTCTTTCTTTTGAGAATGTATAAGTTATTGTAGAATTTTGAAAATTTCAAAATTATTCTTAAGTCTTTAAAAGAAGCTTCAATAAGTCTTGGTAAAAAAAAAAGTGTCCAGTAAAATTAAATTTAAAGAACAACCAGTCGTAGGGATCTTCTCAAAATTTTCTATGCTCTCTAATAATCTCAGAGAACGTCTTGTTGGGAGTTGGCTTAAAACAGATACGCGCGTTAGAAATATTAACCTTTCGCTTGAATTTAGCATTTTTGCTGAATCTGCCGTGTCATCCTTGGCGAGTTATTTGGCGACTCATCCTTGGTATGCGGTTAATAGTATCCGAAAATTGAATTTGTGTTTTAGACGCATCTTATTCAACCGATTGAAATAAAAAATTCACAAAAAACTGCACCTGTAGTAAAAAAAAATCACACAGCAAATTTGATATATTTAAATCAATGTGATTTTGAGTTATCGCGTTTATATGTTTCTGAAAGTGCAGACGGACAGACGTTCACCCGTTGTTAGATTTGGCTCAAAATTTGAAAGCTGTCTATAAATAAATCTGTGGATCGAATTTTAACCATCTAGTTCCTTTCGTACCTTAGTTACTGTGTTAACTTATATTCGAAAAGCCGGACAGACAGATTTCCTGTGAACGGTTTTTTGCATAAAATTTGATCGAATTAAATTCCATACACCAAATTTTATCCCTCTACTCAAAGCGTTTTTGAGTTATCTTTGTCACAGACAGGCGGACATTTTCCAAAAATGTATTTTTTTAACTCAGACCAATCTAAAACGTGACAATTTGTATAAATCTCGATTCGGAATTTTGGAATTTTACTACACTTTCTCTATACTACATATACGAGAAAGTAAAAAAGAACTGGGGGAAAAATTATAATTTTTTTTTGAAATATGAAACCGATCCTAAAAAAATGTTGAAAACCGATAAGAACTTGTAAATCCTAGTTGGAAAATTTATTCTCTTACTTGATACTAATACGTAATTATTTCCATGTAATAAGAATACACTATACAGAAAAGCGTTGGATTCTAAGTATATAATTGACATTAAATCTAGAGACAGAATACTTTCAAGATTTCATACTCTTGAAATTGTGATCAAGAGCGATGCCCTCAGAGACCAACACCAGAAAATATGAAAATTCGCCTACTAATCGAAAGACGCTTGACAGCAGATGGTAAAAATCAGCGATTCTTTCCGTAGATTTTGTCAATGACTGGACTGCAGTGATCGCAGATCAAATTTGGCACACAGCCAACTGAATAATAGTTTTTTTTTATCTTCATTTCACGCAAGACTTGTTTTTGCTTTCCTTTCACCTTCTCTCTTTTTTAAAACTCCGTTTTCAATGTGTCTCTACGAAAGGCTATCTACTTACACAATTGTGATTATTTTTTCTTTTATAAGAAATCACTCGATTTGTAAAAAGAAGAAGCGTGATTAAAACCTTTGGGCTATTTAAAGGGGAAGCTAATTTTTTTAATGTATTATTTGGTTTAATATTAAAACAGCTTGCTCGTTTTTAAATGAAAAACTGAAAAAGAGTGCATTTGTGAAAAAAAAAAATATGATTTCCCAAACACAGAACACGAAACCTTTATTCTGTCTTATTGTATAGAAAGTCATGATGAAGATGCTACAAAATCGATGGCAGAAATAGAATTCCGGCGACCGTGGATCTCGGACGAGATGCCTGAAAAAACAACAGAAAAAAATTCAGTTTAAAAAAATTATTAATTGCATTTGTACAAGAAACAAAAGCAAATATATGACAAAAACTATCTTGGAAAAGAAATCTTTCCTTTTGATTATCTGTATTTTAAATAAATGTAAATTTTCAATTCACAAACAGAAATTTGATTGAAAATATAATTTAAGGCATACAGCTGCAATTTCGATCTCTACCTGCTAGCACAGTGATCGGCAAATTCATTAGTAAACAGAGCCAACTATCAACAGTTCAACATCTCTTTTGAGAGACATTTTTTTAACAAATTATGTAGGTAGGTATATTGCTATTCACTTAATTAGTGTACTCTTACGCTGGCTTTTACTAAGAACGCCCTCAATCTGATCTGTGTCTGCTCCAACCACGGTTTGCTGACCACTGCATATTGAGCAGCATATTCAGCTTTATGTTGTGACATCTATTCACCTATTGTGTTGTGACATCTGTTCATCATATTCAGCTTTATGTTGTGACATCTTGATGATGTCGGTAGCTTAAAATGTGTTAAAATTTATGCCAATCAATTGAAAAACGGTATTTATCTGAATATCACTTTTATTTTTAAGAAAAGCTGTGTATGTGTTTGTAACGTTGTTTGGGAAACAAAGACGATAATTTGTCTTATCCACATCTTTAATTCTTAGCTTCAACATTAAGCAAAAATGGGCAACGTTTAGATGACTTTATAGTTATGTTGGATAAACTATGATTACATTTTTGAGTGGCATACTCATCATAATAATGCAAAAAACTTAAGCGTAGGGTCACATCCAAACTATTTATACATCCTTGATAGGGATTTACTAAAATTACCAGGATACCAATTTTACCAAGTGTTTCTTTAGGACACGTGATTTTCAGAAGATATGATAGCTAAAGGCATGGTAAAAACCAGAAGCCCACACTACTCACAAGTTAAAGTTAGAATGCTTTTTTAATTTCAATTTAAGAGATGTGAAAGAATTATTTTTAAAATCCTAACAAAGTGAATTTATTTATTACTCACGCAAATCTAGTTATGCAAAATGAAAATTTTTCCTGAAGCTAAGAATTCCCGCTTCTATCCTCAGCAATCATCGAAATTGTATGATTCATAGCTTGCTCATTTTCAACCCTTACGTTCAGCTCTTTAGCAGATTGCCCATGTAGGAATTTGCCTGAATTGACATGCCGTGGTGCGGGTTATATATCCAATCCATATCAATTTCCATCATTCCGGCTGGATTGGCCTTTGTGATTTCATTATGTAAATTGGCAGAGAATAATTAGTGTGTGTATGGGGTGGTGGTGGTAGAGGTTTAGAATGTTCGTATATGCAGCCGAAATCCGTACATTGATTTTCTGGTGGATGGTCACCAAGGAAATCGCACAAAGTACAGAAATAGGAGATCGAGGTTATTAACAGGGAATGGATATTTTTTGTGTAGATTGTTGCCAATGACCAGTCTTATTTTACTTGGGGAATAGGCTAAAGCTCGTTTTGTCTGGTCAACTGATTAGAACTTTGTTGAAAGTTATGAAACATACTAATCAATGTATGATAGTCCTCGATAAATTATTAGTAGTATTAAAAATATTAGATGACACAAATTATGGTAAAACTGGCATTGAATTTCAGAAATTCATCAAAAATTATGTCTTGCTACAATTTAGATACTTTCCACGCTTTTATTTAAATCAGTAATTTAAAGTTGAATATAATCTAAACAAGCTGAATAAATTATTCATCAGTTGTCAGTTCTTTTAATTTCTTTTTAATTGCTCTTGCAGTTTACGTTTCACTGCATGGAACCAGCGATTCCAAACATTAAAAAAAATAATTTTGTTTTGTAAATTTTTTATTCCTTAACAGAGACAATTTATCCTAAAGAGTATATTCAAAATTATTGTTGCTTGAAATTTACATCTTCAAAAAGGAATAAAATTAATAAAATGTTAATCACATGAATTTAATGAAAAAGAATTGAAAAGATCATTTTCATATTGTACACGCATTTTATATTATTACAGATATGAGTTATTGAAATTTAAATAGTTTTGGCATTCTATAGTTTGCTAACTGGTCGACTACTAAGAAAAGGCGGTAACTATCAACTTTCAAAATTTCAAGCAATTTCATCTTATCAAAGTTTGGATAAAATCTTTTTAAGTGTGGACTATCTGTCTATTCATTCATATATATGTCAACATTTCAGTATAAATACACACATGAGTTGCATGAATTAAATTTTTACTATGTGGGCTTGATATCAGACCTCTATCAAGCAGTAGCAGCGTTTTTTGAAATCTTGTTCGTCTGTCTATAGAGTTTGAACACATTTCAAAAATGGAACGAGCTAGGCAAATGAAATTTGGCATGGGACTTTTACACCAAAAATATAAATCTGTACCAAATTTTGGATGAAATCCGCCCAAGAGAAATCATTTTTGTCTATTTATATTGTATGCGAAAATTCAAAAGTGCAGTTAGCTAGGATGCTGAATATTTGTTTTGACATCTAAGGTATCAAATTTATCATATAATTATCATCTAAAGTATCAGATAAGTATCAAAGTTTGGACGCAGTAAGGAAGAGGCTGTAATGCATATTCGATTTTCTTCGCTATATTATGAAGCTAAACACAAATTACACCATGAATAAGTACCAGTATGCGAGAAGACGAGAGGAGGATATTTCTCCTGGTTGTTTTAAAACATTATTAAATTATTCGATCTTAATGATAAGCAATGCCTTCTAAAGAACCTACATAAGTCACAAAGCCATCAGACTTTCCCAACGGGAAAAATGTCGCTTTTTATTAGGTTTTAGCATCAACTTTGATTGCAAATCCACAAAATTTCATCGTTTGCTTCGCCTCTGCTTCAGTTTTGATAACAAACCCACAAAATCTTTTGTTACGCATTACCTTAACTTTGCTTGCAAATTCGACTTGAGATCACGAGAACAAATACAGGTAAGATCATCTCAAAATTTAAATCTTGTTAAACTACAAATTTATTAAGTTGAACATTCACAAGCACTTCATACTGAACAAATAAAGAACGTTGATCATTATGAAAACGCGTCAGAATTGGCATGGTGTAGAATGAAAGATTAGATATCCAAGATTAGATAGTTTTCATTACGTCGTTATCATCTCGTCCATATCTGACTAGAGATTATGATAGCCAATACAAATAAGATTGATTCAAAATTTTAGTCCTGTTGTTTAAATGTAAACCGGAGATTGGTGATCACTTCACACCACGTCTATTAAATAGTGGCATTCCTGATTCGTGCATTTATATGAAAACCCTTCAGGATTGGCATGGTGTGGTATGAAGGTTGGATTTACAATCTGATCTAATTAAAATCAAGCCATTTGGAAAGGAGTTCTTTGACTACGAGTGAGGAATGAAAGGCTTAGGATATAACTCCAGTGAAGCTCTCAAAGAGGAGGTGGGAGTGAAGCTGGCGTATAGTGCTCGTAATTGACTAACTTAATTAGATGAGCTATAAGATGGAATATGTTGAAATGCTACTATTCAATTGGAGTGGAGTTATGATTAATCAATCTTTGTTTTTAAAAAATCAGAAAGTTTGTTGTAAAATGAAAATATTTGGTAGTGTATCCGTTTAGTGTTTAGTTTTTCAGTATTCGGTAATAATGAATTCAGGTCTAAGTGTAAATCAGATCACAGGAAATCGGTTAAACTCATGCGAGTCTCTTAGAAAATACTGAAATATTTCATTATGCTCAGTAAAGGTTTTCTGGTATTTGTTTATTCCAGTTGGTGACTGCGTCATGATAAAGATGATTCAAAAATATCTATGCCATATCCAACAAAAAAGAATGATCTCAGCGGCTAATTTTTATTACTTCGGTTACAGCAACACAACATGAAACATTAAAAAAAATCAATTATTAATAATGCAAAAGTTTAATTTTTTTTTTCAATGGCACAGTTTGCTTTTTTTCCGGAAAAAAAAAAAAAAATCTAAGTCCACCTTTTCTATCCTCCTCAAGCCTCTGATTTTTTAAAAAAATATTATTCGATCTTGAGTTGAGCGGTTCATCTTTTTATTATTATAATTATTATCTTTTCTGCTTTTCTTCCTGGTATTAATACTTTCGTAACAAAAGTAGGTTTGGATCCTTACATATATCATTCTGACTTCAAACGAATTAATCAACTGCATTGTACGTATTGTAACAACGTTCTGTTTTTCTTTCCGTGATAGTTGTTTTTTTTTTTTTACCCGAATAATTCGAAACAAATCTTTTGTAAATGTGAAATGCAGATGTTTATGTTTGTATCACATTGACAAATTGTGTGCTTATGTACAATCCGCTCATTGTATTGTGTTTGTCTGAAGGTGCATTAAAGTTGAAAAACAACAGGATGACAAAGTAAAAGTAAGGTTAAGAAAATCTTTAATCCAAAAGTGCGATTTCCAGACAACTGAATAACAATTCAAAGTTGCCAATGGCTGCCAGGACAGGAAATTTGGAGCAGGCCCAAAATAACAACATATTTCGCTAATCGATATTTGGCATCTGCAATGCATTGCAGTTGGGACTGCAATGAAATTCAACATCGGCTATTTCAAGCCCTATTCGTCCGATACTGATTGCATCTAAAAAAAAAACTAAAATTCATTAATAACATTTAAGATTATTGATTTCTTTTCCTGCAATATATGTTATCGGTCGAGTAAATTTGTTCTCACTGATGTGCCTCGCCAAATTAATTTGGGGCTGGAATGGCATCTTATATGAGTAAAAAGGGTCTAAGGTCATAACATAAGATAACTTGCAGTTCGATTATATATGTATTGTAACAGCTATATCACAAGACTTGATTTGATTCCACGGAAGAAGAATTTCATATGGATTTTCAAATAAGAATATTAAATAATACTTTTAAATTTTTTTAAATAAAAATTTTAAAAATTCTTTAAATTGTGTATATAAAATAGCATTAAAATATATATCATTAAATAGAATATGTAATTAATATATTCAGAGAATTAAATATATTTTAAATAACTTTTTCTCAATAGAAATTTTTTCCCTGATAAAGTTTCAAGTAACTTAATTTTCGATGAACTAATAATAAAATTTGTAATCGAAGTATATGTTGTGCAATAAAAGAATTTTCGTATCTATTTTAAGTTTTGAATTCATTTAGGGTGCTAAAAATTAATTTTAGTTATAAAAGAAATAAACTTTTAATAAAAATTCAATAGGCCATGCACTAAAATATTTCTTAAAAATTTATTTCTGGCCTTCTAAAATTACAAAATTTTAAACATTTTTTTAAAAAATATTTTTAAGTGATAATAATAAAAAATTAATTGGAAAAATTGAAACTTAAAATATTTGGAATATTTAAAATTATATTCTTTGATATATAATTATTTTAAAAGAGTTTTATAAGCATATTTAATACAGTTTCATTCTAATGTGAATGTAAACAAAATTTCACAACATTAGATCAGTAATTTATCTAATTTAAAAGTAAATTTAATTATTTGCTGTGAATTAAAAAAATTCTATTACTTGAAATGTTTCGGTTTATCTATTTGCTTTGTAGTTCTATATTTTGTTAAAACACAAATTTTAAAAAAAATCATCAGGGTTATTTAATTGAAGAATTTTCTTTTATTTATTAACTTAATAGTTTATACATTTCCTACTGAATACAAAGTGTTATATTTAGATATAAATCACCGCTTGTGAAGAAATAGTTGATTGCCCAAACTTATCGCTAAAATTTTCTACAGTAACTCTTGGTTGATAGTGCACAAACTATCACTGGCACACATTGAATTTATTTCAGATATACGAAAAGCAATGATAACAGGAAAAAATGATGCAAAGTTATTCTAGGGAAATAATTGTGAATTATTCCCTAGATGAATACGTGTGAATCCGAGTCCAGGTTTTTGTTCTGCAAGTAATTGGATTCATTTCAGTTTTACGAATATAGTAAAGCTGCATTAACAGTTTGTATTATATCGAGATGATTTTCTCTTCCCGCAATCCCAAATTATACTTTCGTCTTTCAATATTTTACTAACTAAGTTGCCAGTACCAATAAAAATGAAAATAGATAGTAAACTGTAGTGGTTACGTATATATTCAAAAAAAATTAATGTCCACTCGCATAGTTTGTAGGAGTTAATAACTTTTAATTTTATTTATGCATCGGTTGCTCTGGTTTTTTGAACTCGAGTAGTAGCTCTCTCCTACAACCGAAGCTTAGGTGGGCTTTAAAAACGTCCATCTACTTTGCATAGAAAAGTCAAAGCATGAATCTTCTTAATTTAACGAGGTGACTATTTGATGGCCAATTAGGCAAAATTATAATTAGGAATTAACTTTAAAGTGCTCAGTTTTGGGAAATGGTTATTTTCACAAAACAAATTCTTATGCTAAATTTTTCTAAAATTAATTGTTGCATTACATGTGTAACCTATTGTGTTACAAAATGGAATTGGCTCAATTTTTCTTTTCAATCACACTTGCAAGTATAATTTTCAGTGGCAAAAATTAATTCTAGATAGCATTAATGGGCTCCTAATATAGCGTGGTCTTTACGAGATGGCGATTGATTTTCAATCTCAGGCAGGCGAGTGCATTTGCTGAGAGGTAGGGAAGTGTGAAACAAACACCAAGTAGTGGTGAAATAGCAGGATTATAAGTAACAATATACGACTACTGCAGCATTATATCAATAATGTGAATTGTCATGAATCAATACACCGAATTTCACATAATCATGCATTTCATGGTTGTGTCGAATTTGGCGTATTTTTTTCTCCTGCTTCGCGTTATTGATCGCGCATTCACATTATTCATCGCTTCAATCACGTTTGTGAAACAATGTAATTCTATTAATTCTTGCAATATTTTACTCACGTCGTCGCCTAACTGATCAAAATATAATCGTCTGATTTCAGACAGATTTTACGTCACATTCGCCAACTCGCCAGAGACAGACTAAACTATAATTACACCAAAAAAGCTGTCGTATGGCACCTAGCCAATTACACTTGTAGCCAAACAAAGAACACATTTCGAAAAAATTTATCTTTCGAAATTTGCTTTTCATAACAGACCGTTGCTCTAAAAATAATGTCTTAAAAATTGTATGTCACTATAAAGTTAATTTAAACTAGAGGCAAGAATTTTTCTCCCTGAATTTTCTTTCGAACACTTTAACACTGAGATGTGTTTTGTGTTTAGATTCGTCATTTAGAAGCGAATCGAATATGCATTTTGGATCATTTCTCATTGATCAATTTGTTGCAGATCTATAATTTCAATGTAAAAAATTAGCTACTAAACTTCATTTATCTGGCCTGGTGCATTTTTTTTCTATCGTGATTAGTTGCACAAAAATAGACAGAAAGTCAACAATTTGACAGAATTGGTTCAAAATTTGATCTAAAATTCTGGCGATTAAAATCATATTCCAATGATGTGTTTTTCAATGATTTCTTTCATAGACACATGTAGGCTTGAGGACGGATTTTATTCAAAATGTGATACAGACTACTATTTAGGTATACCGAGTTACCAAATAGTTGTCAGTACAAAGTTATCGAATTAACACTAGATTTACCAGCCATTTAAATATATCTATTTCTACCATAACCAGTCAATATGACTGGTGTATAAGAAAAAATGCTCATCGTGATTTCCAGTCTTTATTCATTCTTAAAAAATGGTGAAAAGGGTTTAACAATATTAATTTTTATACAAAAATGGATTTATGGACATCTTCAAATAACAAAACATTTAATTTTTTATAGGCTCACAATTTCTACATATGAAGATTTTGTTACTTGTACACTTTCCACATAGACTTTTTTTGTTTTGATCTATATTGTCTTCATCAGGAACTTCCTCATCACTACTCAAGATAATAGCACTGTTTTCATCATTGCCTTGTGTATAAATTTGTGTATCTAATAATTCACCGTCGCTATCATATAATTCACTTTCCACATCTGAACAATCCTGAGGTATGCTGGTTGCATTTTCTAAATATGTAGAAACTTTTATTCGTTTTGACATTTTCAGGGGCTGACGATATGCAGGCAGGCTACTTGCCAAAGAATATATTTGTGAATATATTCAAGTACACATAAATGTTTCTTACCTTCTTACCTGTATGGGTAAAGATGAATGATTACGTTTGGAGATCACTTGGACTAAGTACTCGTAAAAAAATCCTAAAGACACCGTAATCACCTAAATCGGCTCGATAACGATAAAGTATTGAACAAAAGACGTATGGGCACTATTTGTATTTCCACGGTCTCATGATTCCTTCATAGAAACATTCACCAGTCATTTTGACTGGTACTGGTATAAATAGTTATAACAAAAAAATATATATTTGTTTCTAACATATATAAAGTAAAATTAAGTTCATAAAATGTATTCTCTATTTATAGCTACAAGTCATAACTTCATTTTGGAAAGCAAATGTTTAATGTAGCAGGAATTTTGAATTGAAGTTGCACGATCAGTCAAAATGACTGGTCTGGTAAATCTAGTGTTAATTTTTCTAACTTTTTTGTTTTTTAACCATTATATACATAGACAAACAGACAAGCATGATTCGAAAAAAATCCCTTGTCAAAATGTATAAGAAGAATTTTTAAACGACCGGAATTCCTTTTTTTTTTTTTTTTTCCTTATATGATAAAATTGGCAATGTAACAGTTATTATTACATTGTCAACAACAATGCATTACTAACAACTAACTAATAACTATAATTAAATATTTATGATTGGACAAATGAACCTTGTCCAATCATAAGTATTTTGTAATAGTTATAGCTGCAATGACTAGAACAGCTTATTTAAGTTGACAATGAAGTCATCGTTCTTTTCATTTGAATACAATTAGTGACCACGAGACAATATTGCGTAATGTTATTTCAACTCTTTTCACTCATTGCTATCATATATTGGACTTTGAGAAAAGCCATTTGTCAATATCTTGTTACGTAATTGTTATTATTTCTTTTTTCTTTGGAAGTTTGGCAACGTGAAAAAAAATTAAAAAATGACTCATAGAGTTGATTGGTCGTCCAAAGAGTGACATAAAATGGTGTTATGACTTAGGTATTTTATGATTAATCACTTCTTTTCTTTTTATAATTTTGACGTATAACAAGATCTTAATAGATAGCATTCTAAGAATTTACGAAAAAACAATTTAAAAAAAAACAGGAGGAGGAAGGAGAAGGATCTTCTGTTTCTCACCTTGTCCGGAGTAGGTATGAGCAGTGCTGGGAAGCGAACGGGACTTCGTTTCCGGCCGTCAGATTGGGTATACTTTGCGTTCGAGTCCGGAGTGCCCGGTAAAAGAGGCAGGGAATAACCGCCTTCTTTCATCTTCTCTTCGTTCGTTTCCTACGAATAAAAATGTTTTATATTAAATAATTAGATTAAAAACAAATATATCAGTAGTTTTAACAAGTTTTGGTATTTTTGTTTTATATCTAGACGGAAGATTTTGTTTTCGTATATTAAGAATGTAAACGCGGCCGTTTCATCATGTAAATAAATCTAATTCATGTGACACCATATTCACATGACAAAATGGCATTTAAACAGGCATTTGCATCAATCAATGTGGGTGTGTTTGCTTATTATGGTTTATTATTATTATTATTATTTGCTTAGTATTTTTCCTTGGTAATGTCATTCTAATTCGTACATTGGAACTTAAAGTAGGTAGGTAAATTAATTCTTCAGCTTGGCATAGTTCATTCATTTAATACCGTTTTCTGTTTAAATAAGAATAATAAAAGTATTAATCTAAATAAATAAATATAAAATAATAATATAAAATAATAAGAAATAATTTAAATAAAAAATAGTAATATTCAAAATCAAGATAAATAATAAATAAAAATGCCTTTATTATAATAAGAAGAAATAGAAATCCGTTATCATTTGGCTTTTCAATGTTATAATACGTAGTGGAAAATAATTTTTTTCCCACAGAGATGGGTTCCCCCCCCCCTACAATTTAGAGTTAGTAAAAGCACTGACAGTGAAGACTCAATGGAAATTTTTTTTAAGTCTGAACCAGCTCTAAATACTAATAAATTCTTTTAGGACTAACTTTAATAATGCTAATCAATATGTTAATACACATATTTGCTAATTTGTTAAACGTATAAATTAATCTCATAATTTATGTAACATGAACTGAACATATTATAAAGTCTAAAAACATTAATATAATTGAGATTAGACATTCTAAGAATACTTAAGAAGTTGAAAGATTCTAATATAAACAGAAAACGATATAAAATAAATTATGCTTAGCAACTCACAAAAAAAAATTAAAAAAATCCTAATTTAGATTCTAATGCACAAACTAGAATTAAATTAACGGTAGAAACTATGTAACAAAGAATAAGTGATTATTTCGATAAAATTGCTTTTGTAGTTAGGAGCAGCAATTAGAAGTGTCAAAATTACTATACATTATCTGAGTACGAATTGTTAACTATTACTTAGCAGTTATTATAAAATAAATAATGAAAGTTCTGAAATGTTCTATTACAGATAAATCGTCAGTTTCGAGGAGAGTATAGCCAATACAAGCGGCATTAATACCGATAAACAATTCAATTGTTTAGGGTTAGATACAGGGTTTTCTTTAATATCCGCTACACTTCCCCTTAATTTCTAAACGGTGACAGCCAGATGGTGCCCAGGTATTGTAAAAACACTATAAGCTACTCGATAGGACAATTCTCAACGCCATCTATCGGCATATTTTGGAATTGGCAATCCTATCTCGTAAACAGTGAAAGATACGAGGAAAAAGTCAATTAGAAAATTATAAAGTGCACTTGATTTAATACGAAAGATATCTTGCGCATATTAATACTCAAAATTCACCGATAAAAATGATTGAAAACGATTTCAAAGCGCAGTTAAATGAGTGAATCATTGTGAATTTTACAAATGCTTACCACACAGATTTTCGTTTGGTGGTATGGTCTGAGCAGTTATGCAAGCATAGGAAAGCTAGAAAATTTTCATAAAATTCAAAAACATCATTTTTTTTATTTATTTAAAGACATTTTTCAAACTGATTGAGAGAAAGAAAATCCCATCCCCCAATCAGAAAAAAAAAAAAAAAAAAAAATTGAAGTGTTGAAATTATTTTGAAACCAAATTTACTTTACTGAACTGAATCAAAGATTAATTTATTCGAAAATAAGCAAGCACATTTTGATTTACCCGAGATCCATTAAGAATAATTAAAATAAACTTTTTAAAAAATATCTTTAAAAAAGCACAATTATTTCAATAAAAGTGAATGTCCGTTTGTTTGCTTAAATTGTATACAGTTCCATGCTCCCTAATGGAATGGAATGAAATTTGGCCCACATGATCCTTGCCACCTAAGAAGTTGTTTAACTGCGCTATTAAAAAATGGCTATGCCTCTCTAAGGGGGTGGGGATGGAACGATTTTATGTTTTTCTGCCACAACTTTGGAAAATATCAATGTACAAAAAATAATTTTACATTATTCTAAAATTTAAAAATTTTGATTTTTTGGTGAAATAAATTTTATCTTGAAGTACAATTTTTCTAATTTTAATTAGTCTTTCAAAATTAATTTAAAATCATAATATAATAACTCTTTTTTTCCACTTTGAAATTTAAACCTATTTTACAGTTTAACTATACCTATAACTTGAGCATTTTTACCAATGTTAAATTTCAGTTTTTTTCCTCGAATATTTTCATATTTGCTTTTATCTCTTATTACCTTTTAATATACATATAAAGATATTTACCTTTAAATATTGCAATTTGAAACTGATGTAATTTCTATTACTTTTTGCCTTGATTTTGTCACTCATGTTAACATTTCCAAGTTTTTAGAGTATCATTTGGCACATAAAGATTACGTTTTTAGCCTGGGCTTAATGATTAAGATTTTATTTCATTCGATAAGTTTTCCGTTGTTTTTTTTTAATTAATATATATTTTATCGCGTCGGTTTCAACGTCATATTTCTTTTAAAACATGCAAAGGGATAAAAAAATTTTTAGCTCCAACAAATTACAGATATTTGGCTGTTTAACTTCGTAGAACCTGGAATTCTGTATTATTTATTTGTTAATCACATGTATACATATAAAACAAACAAATGTAGGCGCAGATGCGGTTATGATCGAAGATAAATTGCAATTTCAGCCCAGCTCTTAACCATCATTATTTAAGATCGATTCAAATTATTAATGAATTTTAAAAAAATAATGATCACATAAATATAACTTATTCAAAATAAAAAATAAATGATAAAAATAATTTTTAATTAAATAAATAGGAAGGATTGATTTCAGAAATAAAGTACCGCCTTTTTAAGATAAAAAAAAATAGAATAACCCAGGAATATAATTATTAATCATGCACCTAAATATTAACTTTTATTTTCAAAGTGAATTGAAATGAACTTCATCCGAATGGAATATAAACTTGTCCCATTTACGATCTCATCATAAATCTCACAATTCTATAATTGACAGTTAAGGTTAAAAGAAGAGAAACCAATAAATTTGTTAGCTAATCTTTTTCACAGCTCCCTATTTGGAATGTGGCCTATTTTTTTGCGAAACAGAATTGTCCTCGAAACACGTGGCTCTTGAAATGAAAAAGAAAAAAAAAATTGAACACAAGGTGAATTTGAAAAAATAGTTCATGCCTGTTAATCTGACAATGAAATTCACGTATGATTCTGCTGGATTTTTTTTATTTCTTTCTTATTTATTTAACAGCCACGTAAACGTAAACATTGTCATGCATTTGCGGCGTCTGCTTGTCCCTGATGAGATGACATAAATAACCATGCCGAAAAGTCGTGCTGCTGATAAATAAATCGTTTGCAGATCGGAAGGAAACTAAACCGATTCTTCCTTTCCTTTAAACATTTTTAGCTTTTGGAAAATGGCACACATGAAAGCTAGCTAGCTTCAAATTAACTCCTTATATCGTACGTCAAAACCATTCGCGTAAAAAAAAAAAAAGATAGAGAATTAGAACAGAATGAAAGGCAGAATATTGATTCTGGTTCCACGTGTTCCGAGTACAATCGATAATGATGTTTTATTCAAAATGGCTCCCAGTACGGCAAGGGCGGGGATTTATCAGTATATAATTATCCTTACTCTACAATTAAATTGATTGATTTTTCTTTGCTAAATATGCAAACAAATAAGTTGGTAGCGTTCTTTTGTCTATTTTGTGACAGCATTGAAATATTTTATTGCATTTTAAATAGAAAACATTTTTATTTTTAATTTATTCACCATGATACCTTATATCGGGAAAGGGGAATTTTGAACAATATTATTTTCTTGTCAATATCCTATTTTATCACTTGTCCTATAAGCAGTTGTGCCAATTTCGATAAAGACTAATAATTATATACAAATTTTATTTTTGTAGAATATACTTTGAATTTCATATTAGAAAGACTTGTTTTTCAAAAAATCATTTTAAATGAAATAAGAAAATCTTCTGTTATGAAAGAAGAATACAGCAATTTTTTCAAGCATCTTAAAAAATTATTTCTTATATTAACAATGCAATAATTTTTTTTTTTTTTTGAAATTATAACACGCCTTTTTTGTAAACTTACACAGCATTTAAAATCAATTATTTTCCTTGTTCAAAATAAAGAAATAAATATTAACGTATTATTTGAATGAGCGATTACTTTATACAGCTGTTGATTTTCGCAGTTCCGTTTTTAATGCAATTATGACATCACGTGAGCGCCATCTTATGCAGTAATAAAATTTGATACTTTCAAATGCAGAGAGTTCGTTGACAAAAGAATAATTTTTAATTGCTTGTTACCAGATTATTTATTACTAATTGATCTCAAATATTATGTTCATTTTATGCATATATTATTCTAAGCAATTATAAGCTTGTTTATTTCATTCTTATTTTTGAGTATTGTCAAAAATATGTTCTTAATTGAACTTTTTACATTAGATTATGTTTCATGCAAGAAGTATATTATTCTAAAACTTGAGAAGAAAGTCCAAACCCAACGGGTTATTCACAATACCTGCGACGAAACCAATAATATTCTTTTATATTATGAGGATTTTGCTGTATCCTTGTATTGAACCGGTTCGATCCGGATATTTTTCACAATTCTAGCTTAAAAATTCAGATATTATTTTTACTTGAATAAAAGCACAGGCAAAGACAAATCACACATCAAAGGATTTTTTAAAAAATGTAACACATTCGGCTGTAAAGGAATTTCATGATCAAGTTCAAATTTCTACGTTATTGCGATTGATATGATTATGAAATTTATTTAAATTTCAATTATCTGTCTTGTGACAAAACTAGCCTATATTTAGCGTTGCTAGAGATGAAAATATTTTTGTTATTATTAAACATTATTGTTAAAATATTTTTTAAAAATTTTTTTATTCTATAATTTGTAAAACGTAAAAAAAAAAATTATTACACACAAAATTTTTTTATTGCCAGAAATTTATTTTCTAAATTAAAATGAAAATGCTATCTGAACCAAACGATTTTTAAAAACCCTCAAAACCATCAATTCTCAATAAATTACAAATAATTTTTAAAGAATGATGCAAAATTTAATCAAATATCGTAAATGGAAATTCGGATACAAATCAATAAGATGGTTTAAAATTAATGTATTATTTTCTTCTAGTGGGAGTGGTAGTATTAAAGATAAAATAAATTTCTTTCTAAAGATGGAAATATAGCTCTTAGTTTACAAAAAGTTATTTAATAAAAAAAAATTAGATACCCTGAAATCTTCAATAAGATTTTCTTTTTTGCTTTATGATATTTGGAATTAAAATTTGAAGAAAATCTATTCCGTAATTTTGTTTTCTTAAATGTACAAATTATTTTCTGCATCTTCAGATTCTATTTCAAATCTTCCCCTCATACCGAAATAATACAGAAATTAATTAATTTTTTTATTATATATTAACTTAAAAATAATACACTTTGCTATTTTACTTAGTCGTAATTGTAGGGCACGAATTCAAAGATGGCTGCACAGAAATTTTTGTAATTTTAATTATGTCTTGACTCGAAAAAGAGAAGCTTTGTATTAAAATATATAATGACGTGTTTTATTTTCAATACGTTTTCTTTATCCCTTCTTTTTAGTTGAAGGTATCAATTCGATAAAAAACGAGCAATTCAGCCGAAAATATTTCAGTATTCTTTATATTCAATATCAGATTTTTAACTTTTTGAATTTTAACCGCATTAGAAAGTTTTAATATTTGTTTAATCTACTGCATCCTCAGCCAACACCGGAGTGCTGATCACAAAATAAATTCCATAATATGCTTATATTTTTTCCTGCCAAATGATTATATTTATCTAAATAATTTAGAAATTTATCTGAATAATTTAAAAATAAATGGAAATGAATAAATAAAATAATACATATACCATTTGAATATTAAAGCTATGATACCAGATTAGCTTCTTTAAATCGTTTAAATTTATTCCATCTACAAAATGAAATAGGATATATATTTATATTAATTCATTATGGTTAACAAAAGTATGTTTGGTGTGTGTTTGTGTGGACACTTGTTTCTCTTTGACCGCACATCTCTTACTGATTTGTTGCAGATGTTAACACACGGTGGCGCTATTTTTTGATGCGCATGCGCATTTGACGTAAATGTGGGGACGATAAATCTAAATAAATTAGATTAATCGGGTGAGAGACACAGAAGGAATGAAAATGGAAATGAGCCAGTTTCTGAATTTTCTTATGATTAGAGAGACGTTAAAAATGTACCTACACGCAATGTACCTATACGCAAATGACAAATATGTCATTTGCGTATGCGCACTATCAGTTTTTCTTGTAATTCTGAATAGCGGATGGAACACCTACCTGTAAGTTCTCTTTTGGCTTGATTTCCAATGGCGCTGTTACAATGGGTCTTCGTTACCAAATATCGGTTACAAAATGTGATTAAAGAATTATATATGTCTTTAGTTAGAGAAGGCCATCAAACATTTGATAAAGAAATGTCAATAAATATGACAACAAAAGAAACAAATTAATTTTTAAAATTATAACATGAAGAATTGCAGTTCTGTTATCCATAATGGACAAAAAAAAAATATTTTTATACTGGCTAAATCCAATTTTTATCGTTTAGATTTCATATCTTTTATTACATTAATAAATTAAAAGATTTAAATTTAAATTCACTTTTTCATTTCTTGTGCTTTGGCAGTTGCACTGTCGTTACCACTTAAAGATTTATAACCATAAACAGCCAGTTCAATCTGCCCAAAGGTACACATATAAATCTGAATGACCGGACCGCCGCAACCACATTGGCGGGAACTTATGTTGAGTCTTAAGGCCACGGTACGACCCTTCCCATATGGAGGCCCGTCCCGTCATCAGTAGGGAATAGCTGACCTCACACCATTTCTGAATCTACCAAGGAAAGAGGTACAGAATATATGAGGTGCCCTCCAAAAGAGGATAGAATTATTCTGATAAAGGTATTCAAATAAAATACGAACAGGCTGTTATAGATGAAATTTATAATAATAAACATTCCGGTACGTGCTAGATCGGATGAAATTCTAAAAAACAAATGTTTAAAAAAACAGATCACGGGAGTCTTTAAGACTTTAAGATACTTTTATTATTATAAAGTTAAGCCATTAACTTAGCTGAGTATAAAAAGCGGTATGAAATCGCATTAAAACTAACTCAGTTAGTCATGTTGACAAGAAATTCGGTAACTCACAGTATAAAAAGATTCTCCAAAGCGACATGGATCGGGGGGGGGGAGAAAAAAAAATCGGCTTTATCAGCATTGGCAGAAGAACAGAACCAGTTAGGATGATCAAACGATGACGTGTTTGTGCGTTCTCTTACATTGTGATTCATTGCCGAAGCGTTGATCTCATCTTTGGGATTCATCTCTGGACTGTTGGGTCTTTTATTCTCTTTCCCTTTGTGGTTGCTCGCGTCCTCTCCATCCATTGAGGAGTCGGCACCTGGAAGCAGGAAATGTACGTTAGCGGTCGTTTCGGAATTATTATCGTTTGCATTTTTTTTATCTCGATATCGATTAAAATGTCAGCTCGTCAATCGATAAATCTTGCGGATAAAAACAAAAGAAAAAATAACATATTTTTAAAGAATAAAATGTATTTAAAAAAATAACAAATTTATTATAATCGATGGCAACTGAAGATGACTGTACGTGTAAAATTGTATAATGTATTATTACACATCGTTTCAGAATTATTATCATTTGTATTTCTTTAAATATCGATATCGATTAAAAGTCAGCACGTCAATCGAGGAAGCATGAAGATAAAAAAAAAAGAGAAAATAATACATTTTTTTAGAATAAAATGTGTTTTAAAAAATAACGAACTTAATATAGTTAGTAACAATTCAAGATGACAGTATGAAGAAAGTTGTACAATGTATCATTACACTCAGTTAAATAGTTCCAATCATAATTTCAATACAATTAAGAATGATTAACATATTCTTAAAGAATTCCGAATATGTTCCGAACATTTATTCAGAATACTTTCAATAGCCCTCAAAAAGCGTAAAAAAATGGATGCAAAACTTTGGCATGTATAGCTTTCTGAGTACAGTAAATTAAAATTCTAATTAAAGACAATAGAAAATAAAGTATATGTGAAGGAAAATTCATAATATTATATAGTATTTGTTAGAATAGATATAAGAATATGACAATGTGCAAAAAAGTGCTCAAAATGCACATTCAGTTTTTTTTGTTTTTTTTCCCCCCTCTTTAAACAGAAACAGCAACAAAAATTTCATTATGAATCTTCGAGAAATATCCAAATGAATATATAATCAGATGTTCACTTAGTATTGACATGTTTTGAAGATAACGACTGATAAAACACTTTCTCTTTGTACAGTGGCTTTGGCAGTTAGTTATTTATTATGCAAATATTTTATTATCACTTATTCGAGAATAGAAGTTGCTAGAAAATTTTGCAACAGAAATTTCTTTGCTTTCATTCCTTGTTATTGTCAAGATAAAATTTCTTTTTCTTTCCTTTGCCATTACAAGGTAGCGGAATCTTCTAATTAGAATTTTATTTTATTACAGTCAGTGAATTAACTGTTCGAAAATTGGTGATTTGTCTGAAATTAGAAGTTCTGGAAAAAGCATTCCATACGAATATGTAATTAGAAATCAATTACCTTTAAATAGCTTTAATTAAGTTTTACCTTTAAATAGCTTGTTGCTATTGGCGATAGGCGAGGATCGAACTCGCAACCTTATGGTTAGTAGCCGCGTAACATGACCACAAGACAAAAGAAATTTCTCATGTCTC
>JAPMOR010012306.1:0-16341 GCA_026543865.1 Argiope aurantia | reverse complement strand
AAAAGAAATTTCTCATGTCTCGTAGCTGTTATCTGGCTTATAAAGCGTCACCACAAGCTCACAGTTTTTAATTATAATTTACTTATCTTAATCATACAAAATCACATGTTGTGTTTTTAATTCAATCTTTTATTAAATTGTCACAATATAGCATGTTTAGATTCCTAACAAGGTAAAGAAAAATAAATGAGCACTTTACCTCTTTCCGTTGATCGATCTGGACAAAAAAAAATAATCTTATAATAAATCTACAATTTTGGCATCCAAACTATATGCAGATTTTCATATCTCTAGTTAATTATATTTGCTCTTTCTTGTATACGAAGTACGCTTAGGAAAGTATCGTAAGCGTCGAAAAATTTGACCTCGAGATTCTGATGAAACTCAACATTTTCTCTGTCCGAAAACACATTTCTGGAATTATATATTTCTGTCTGTTTGGCCACAATTACGATCATTCAAAATATTTTGAGTTAGAAAAATTAAAACTTGTATATGGTTTATACCTAATTTGTAGATTTTTATTAAATTTTGAACGAAATCCACTCATTAATTTCGGCTGCCTCAATACAAGCGAATGTCATAATTACAAAACTTAAAGCAAATTAAATTAAATTCTGTGTACTGTTTTAGCATTTAAAATGCTGATTCGTATCGAATTTGGAATTTAATTCATCGAGGAGTTAACCTTCTATCGGTCTGTATTTTTACGTGCATGTTAACAGGATAATTCAAAGAAGCAAAAAATTCTGCATTGATATACAACTCTCATGTGCAGTAGGGTTGCGGTGGATTAATTGTAAGACTTCCAGGTCGGAAGGTTAAAAAATTCGAAACTCGATACAATCGAAGAACCGCCATCTAAGCGGGACTGGTTCACGATAAATCTGTCTGAACTTAACATTTCTCTAGTTAAAATAGGAATTTGGAGAGAACAGTACCAGCTCATGTGTCGTCCTCGCTGTCTGATCTCAGTTCAAATTTACGTGGTCCATGCCAATATACCCTAACTGTAGCTTCAAGATATGTATAATAATATAATGAAAGTAAACTAAAACTCATAAGTGATAAACATGTAGGTAAATATTGATAGGCATTGACCAAAAAAAAGTGGGAATGGAAAGCATGAATGATTGATTTCAATCAAAATTTGCAACAAATCAATATTTTCGATATACTTTTGTGTATTTTGATAAAATTTAAAAAAAAATAATTTTGCTTATCAAAATTTCTTTACTCTAGATCATTTCTCTTTTAAGTTTATACACATACGAAAAAATAAATATAGCTCCAAAATGAGTTTTTCATATTCAGTAAAATCTATAATGTAGAGATCCAGAAAATTTGCAGTTTGGAGATAGATTGAAGTTTCAAGATCAAATTTCTGATCATTTAAAATGCCTCCGTTTTACATACAAATTCTAATAAAAATTTAAAAATTTCAACAAATTAAAGCAATTTCAAATACATATTTAATGGAGAGGTCATTGGTGTTCACTATATAAAAAAGTTTCAAAATTTTAATTATATTTTTTATTATTAAAATTTAAGAAAAATTTTAACGTTTTTCCTCAATTACTTCGGATTACTTGCAAGCGCAATTACTACTGGGCAAAAACTATTTTTTACTATTTATTTTTATTTTTAAAACGATTTTTTATATTTTTAAAATTAAATAATCTAATCATTTTAACGTAACATCAATTTTCTTCACGTACAAATTTTGTAGGAAATAGAAGGAAAAAAAAGCTGCAAGGTTTGCTTTTTTCTCAAATTTTGATTTTTATTGTGTGTATTTTACATAATATTTTTCATTATTTTGGTTGCAGAATTTTTACACACACTGCAACGCTGTTAATTTTTTGGCAACGAATTTGTTTAAATCCTTTTTTCCGTTCATTTGCGTAGAAAATGAAGAGAAAAGGTTTTTAAAAGAAACGAAATGAAGTTTTTAAATTTTTTTTCTTTTCAAATGATTTTTACGCCAGAAGTTGGGATATGATAGTCACATAATCTCTAAAAAACTACTTTTACTAAGAACTATTTAAACTAATTTTATATTTTAATGTGCATTTTCTTTTAGTAATCAAATGATTAATACATTTTTATTTATTAAATTTCAAAGTAGTTTTTTTTATGTATATGTGTATCTAAAAAAACTGCCTATTAAGGATCTTTTATTTCTACACATATCAAGTTTCTCGATTAGCGGTTGAAAACTTCCTTCTATGACAAATGATTCATTTTAATCAGATTGATAAAAACATCCTCCCCTCTTCACGCCCAAATAAACAATTCCAAAGCTGGAAAAAAAAAAAAAAAAAAAAAAAAAAAGAGCACTTCTCAATGTCAAAGCCGCATTTTTCTCGCTATTTCATTTCTCCTTTCTAGACAACTTTTAACTTTGACCTACTTGATTTATCAAGCGATCCGGTTACACAACAGACGACCGCGAAAGGCGAGTCGAATGGAACTGAATGCTGCTGATAGCCGGGCGCCTATCTGTCACTTTTCTTGAAACGGAACACCCCCGTCGGCGAAACAAAAGACCGCTTAAATTAACTAATAAAGACGAATGGCAATGGTTTAATGAGCTATTGTGCATTTAATGACGTAGCTTTATTAGAAGAAGATTTTTGTAGCTGAATGATTGACTATAGAGTCTTGTAATCTAGACGTGATATTCTATTACACAAATTCTAATTAATCCAAAAGTCAACTTCTGAAGTAAATTTGTGTTGTTGAATGATTAAACAATGTTTCGTGTAACGTAATCTTGGTCCAATATTTAATTTCTAAAGCTGTAGTATCTGAATGACTGTACAATGTCGCGTTTTCTAATAATGATCTTCTACACCACATACTCTAATCGTGGTCCAATAGCTAATTTCTAATGCAGATTTGAATACTTCAGAGACTATATAGTGTCTCTTAATGTCTAATCACGGTCCTCTAATTAACATACTGTAACTATGGCCAAATAATTTCTAAAGCTAATATGTGTAGCTACACCGCTTTGTTGTCGAATCGTGATCTTTCATTCCACATATTTTAATCGTGTCCCATTACCTAGTTTCTAATACAGAATTGTGTAGCTGAATGGTATATATAGTATATCGTATAATTTAATCATGGCCCCCTTGACAAAACATTGCAATATGGCCTAATAATTGAATTCTGAATGACTATATAGTACCTCGTGAAGTGCATTTCGTGATTTAGCTTTTATTAGAAGCAGATTTGTGTAGCTGAATGTTTGACTATACTGTCTTGTAGTCTAAACGGTCTATTATACTGTACACATTCTAATTGTGCTCCAAAAGTTAATTTCTGAAGCAGATTTGTGTAGCTGAACGATTGACTCTTCAGTCTGGTAATCTAAACGTGGCATTCTACTACATATATTCTAAATCTGCCCCAAAAGTAAAATTCTGAAGCAATTTTGTGCAGTTGAATGACTATGCCCTATCTCGTATAACTCAATCATGGACCTCTACTCAACACATTCTAATTGTTCTATGAATTAATTTCTAAAGCTATAGTAGCTGAATGACTATACAATGTTTGGTGATTTAATCGTGTCCTTCGCCACAAAAGCAGATCTCAGTACTTCAGTGACTATGTAGTGTCTCATTTAGTCCAATCACGGCCTTCTACTCAACACATTGTAATTGTGACTCAAAAGTTAATTTTTGAAGTAAATATTTATAATTGAATTACTGGCAGTAGCTAATTTCTAATGATTTCAGTCCTTCAATGACTGCATAATGGCAGCGACTATACAATGGCTCACAAACCTCTATTCAACAGATAGTTTTTGAAATATATATGTGTTAAGTGAATTGCTGTACAGCATTCTGCTGTCTAATTGTAACCTTCTACTCTATATTTCTAATCGTGGCCAGTAGCTAATTTCTAAAGCAAATTTCAGTACTTCAGATACTATATAGTGGTTCGTGGCTCGTGTAGTCCAGTCACAAACCTCCACTCAGCACATTGTAACTGTAGCCCAGTAGTTAATTTTTAAAGTAGATATGTGTAGCTGAATTACTATACAGTGTTTTGTTGTCTAATTGTAACTTTCTGTTCCATACATTCTAATGTGGCCAGTGCTAATTACTAAAGCAAAATTATGTAGTTAAAAGGCTATGTTTCTATATTAAAGGTCTTGTATATTTTAAAAATCATAGCCCTCTTGTCAAAACATTTTAATTTTGGCCTAATAATTCATTTCTAAAGCTGTAGTAGCTGAATGACTGTATACTGTCTCGTAGTCTAATCGTGTCCTTCTGCATCACGCATTCTAATCGTGATCCAATAACTAATTTCTACAACAAATTTGAGTACCTCAGCGACTATATAGTGTCACGTATAGTTAAATCATAGCCTTTCACTCAATGCATTGTGATTGAGGTCCAATAGTAAGTTTCTAAAGCTGATATGTGTAGCTTAATAACTATGCACTGCTTTGTTGTCTAATCGTGATCTTTTATTCCACATATTTTAATCGTACCTCAGTACTTAATTTCTAATACAGAACTGTGTAACTGAAAGACTATATGGTATATCGCATAATTTAATCATGGCCCTCTTGTGAAAACATTGTAATTGTGGCCCTAATTTCTAAAACAGTAGTAAGTAAATGACTGTACAGTGTCTTGTGATCCAATAGTGTCCTTCTACACCGCACATTCTAATCCTGGTCCAATAGATAATTTCTAAAGCAGATTTGAGTTCCCCAGAGACAATATAGTGTCTAGTATAATCTAATAGGGCTCTCACCTCAACACATAAATATAAATGTGGTCAAATAGTTATTTTCTAAAGCAGATATGTGTACTGTCTAATGGTCTAATCGTGTCCTTTCACTCCTTATATTCTAATCATATCCCAGTAACAAATTTCTAAATCAGATTTCAGTACCTCATATATTATATAGCGCCTAATCAAGTCTAATCGAAGGTTTCTACTCACCATATTTTAATCGTGGCCCAATACTTAGTTTTTAAATACTTTGAGAGAGATACTTCTCGCTGGAAAAAATTCTCTACATGACGTAAAAAAAAATATATGTTTTTTTAATCAGTGAACAACGAGCTGAAATAATTACGATGAAAACTTTTTTATACAGTAGTAATATTTAACATAATTTAGTAAATATATCTGACTTATTATCATTTTAAATAAAAAACAGTTCCATGCTTCTTGCGCCAAAACGGACCTTTTTACGAAAATTTAAATATAACTATTTTAAGAGAATCAACAACAACATCAAGTGTAAATCATCCATTGATTGACGGTCTAATCGAAGTGAGACGGTCTAATCTCTGAGTGAAATAAAATTGTCTAATATAGTGATATTTCCAACTTCATAACTCGGTTCGGAATTAGTCACAGAAGAGATGAACTTTCTTTTTCTTTTTCCTTTAAAATGGTAGTGTGTCCAGAATACTCTTCTAATAGGACTGGAATAAATTTTAATTTGATGTACAAATCGTTTTTGTGAGTTATTATTTTCTAGAAATATCGCTGACTCAAATATTTTCCATTAAAAAAGTCATAACTGCAAATACATGCATTGGTGAATGTCAGTTGACTATTGATGGTTTCTCCCCTTGTTGTTTATTTGTGAAAATAATATCTCAAACGATTCGGTTCGCATTTGTATACGTGATTTAAAATGCTTATCGCAAAATACCTCCACAATGTTGTGCGATATTTGAATGCTGATTTTTTTTTGAAGATATCATAGCAGTATCTTAATGTATTTTGTTCTACAAGGGGGGAGCACTCGTCTTGGGGTTGGTAGTGAGAGGGCAGTGACGCAACGATAGGAGTCAAGGGTAGGTGGTTAAAAATGATGGTGTGTCAGTCTCAAGGGGAACATTTCCGATTCATCATTACTGAATTTATGCCATTTTTAAAAGCAAAGTATGAGGAGGGGACGAAAAATTAATGTCATACCTCTGGCATCAATTATTTATGCTAAGCCGTCAATGACAAGCTGAGGGGAGGGGTAATTGGCTAATGCCCCAGCTGCCATTTACCCTTTCAACGCCATTAAGGACTAAGTATCATAGACGCAATAGAATTGCTATTATCTCATATTTTTAAAGTCAACCCCAACATAGGATGGAAAAAATACTGCGGCATTGTAAAGGGGGATCCATCTCCTTCTTGTCCTTGGATACTCACCAAGGGTGCAGTCAGATAGAAAGGAGGCAAAAATGACTATTCATAAAAGTTTAGAAGTTGAATTGTTAAACTTACAAAATTATAGAATTTGGTCATCTATGAAAATAATTACAGAAAAATAGGTTTTTGAGGGGGGATATAAAATAATGAAAAATTAATGCAAAACTAGCATATAGGGAGGCGGAGTTTTGAAATTCTGCCAGGGGTGCAGAGTCACTCTGTACGATCCTACTCGCGTCGCTGATAGACCAAAATGAAGATGTAGAGATAGTATCACTAGGCCACTGATTGTGCAACAATCTAGCGTCTTCGGCCGTGTCAATGGATTGATGATAATGACGTCATTCAGAAGGAAAGGATGCAAAAATGATCACTTTGAAAGCTTGGGAGTTGGATTGTTAAACTTATTACAAAACTTGCTTATCTCTGAAATAAAAATTACAGAAAGAATAGTTTTCGGAGAGGGAGCATAAAAATAACGAAACATTAATATAAATCTAATACATAGGCTGACACAGCTTTGGAATTCTACCAAGGACGCTGAATCACCGATTCTGCTCTCTTCGCTAATAGACCAATATAAAGATGAAGAGATAGTATCACTAGACCATTGATAGAGCAAAAATCTCGCGTCTTCGGCCATGCCAAGGGGGTGGAGGGAATAACGTCATTGAGAAAGATGGGGTTCAAAAATTGATCATTGGGAGGGCTTAAAAGCTAGATTGTTAAATATATAACAAAATTATAAAATTTTCTTATTTTTCCAGATATTAATGTTCTTGAGGAAATCACAATGAAAATTAACATAAATACAGTCCGTATGGGGGACAGGCGAATTTTTGGTAGTTCTGCCAGATGTGCAGGAACTCCTCGGAACGACCCTGCTTGCGTAACTAACGGACCAAAATAAAAATTTTGAGATAGTATCACTACGCCACTGATTGAACAAAAACCCATGCATACGAATTGATGCAATAAATAATATTCCTCGTCTTCTCGGTCAATAAGCAGAAGACAAACACCCAGAATAATTATCCACGTGTCACCACAGATTTCGAAACCTGCCCCTTTCAAAAATTCACATAAGAAACCAATTTCGAATTGGGAGAGTGATCGCACGAGTTCAGCTCGTTGTCCCACCAGACGGTTCTTATTCGAAGCGTATCGCGAGAGAGTGGGGAACCTGAAGCGTTTCCACTCGAAAAGCTATCTGCCGAATATGAGCCTTGTCTCGTCTGAGTGGGCAAGCTAGTGTCATGTAACCGACCATTCGTCGACGCCGCGTCGTGCATCGCCAGGTTTCGCCTCTATTGTTTTTCGAAATAGGTGGATGAATCTTCGGTCACCTCGGAGTGCCAATGAATTTGCGTGGAAATACGTGGAAAACTGAAGAATTTTCGCCGCGTTGGCAGCCGTGGCGGCTGGTCAATTCAGGGACGAACAATATTGAGGATAAAATGTTTCACAAAAGAATGTTATTAGAATGCGATTCTGAAAAAACAATTTATGTCTAACGAAAATTTTTAATAGTATTTAAAAATGATTTTACCATATACATATACATGCAATATCTCTTAATCTAATTTAAATCCTTATTAATTTCCTAATTTTTATCTTAATGTAGCCCATTTTAACTTCATTCTAAAATGTTCTTTTATTTCCTGATCCAATTCCTACTTTTTATTTAATTAATTCTACACGCGCTCTGTAAAACTGCTAAATTCAGCAGGTTCTGACCCTCCGAGTAAAGGGATAAAAATCTTTAATGTTTCCAACATTTTTTTAAAGGTACCTAAATTTCCCTCTCCTAAATCAACACGTGTCAAAGAAATTTCTACTAAAATCTCATTGTAAAAACCATCGAAGAGAAAATTTTCGGTCTCTTTTGCTGTTCTGCTCTTGTGTCGTGATGTACACTGATGTAACTCGACGCTTCTTCCATATACATAATATGCCTTCCCCGATGTTTTAAAATCTCAAAAGTCTTTATTATTCGGCACGCATCTTTTAAAATATGTTTACATACATATATATATATATCAATAATGATATTTCTTAATTTAATTTAAATGCTAATTAAATTTATAACTTAAATTAGCTCATATTACTTTATTCTAGAACTTTATTCAGATTACTTTATTTTCTCTTATTTCCTGATCCAAATCTCGTTTTTTTATTTAATTAATTCTAATACGAGCTCTAAAAAATTGCTAATGATTTTATTTCTCAAGCCATGAGCGAACGCATAAAAATCCCTGACACCTACACATTTTTTTAAAGATATCTAAGATTTCATATCAAAGGAATTCAAAAAAAAAAGTATCTCTTAACAAAAATTACCAAGGTAAAAGCTTCTCGAACTTTCCTATTGTGTCGCGATGTAGACATCTCATCATCTTATCGCTCTTCCCCGTGTACAAATTATGCCTTCCCGGGGAAAAAACAAAATAAATTGATTTCTAAACTTGTCTTCCATCCCGCCATGCATGTGTAAAATTATGCTATTCAAACACACACATACACACGCACGCACACGCACATTCACACACACTTTCTTGTACAAAGTATGTACAAAGAGAAAGTATTGTAATCGTATAAGAATTTAACTTCGGCTATTTGACGAACCTCATCATTTGAGATTTCCTAAATCAGAAAAACATATTTTTGTTACGTAATCATTAAAAAAAAAACATTCTGAACTTGACGCATGAAATTTGGCATGTAGCCCTTGCACCATATGAAACCATAGATGAAATTTTATAGCATCTCAAGAATAGCTCAATAAAAATTTTTGAAGCCATTCTATCAAAGAGCTGACCGTATGTTGATCTGTTATATTCCTATGAATGTAAATGCGGTGACTTAAAGAAACAAACAACTTAAATAACTGAAATTTGTCTCTTTATTTTTATTTTTATTTTTTTATTTTTTACTAAAATTTCAGATCTTTTCTGAATTTTGATTTTAGTCAGTCGGAAAAGTGCATACTCGGTTTTCTTCTCTATATCACAAAGCACAAAACGCTCATGTGGAGCACTCGTGACGCTCTGGGACTTACTTAAGCTCCACAATTTTTGTAATAGTGTAAGAGGAATAATATTTTTATTAGAGTATACGCAAGAAAGTTTCGGTGAAAAATCCCGCTGGTTGTTTTCATGAAAGAATCAAATATGGCTCTAATATATAAATTCCCGTTATTTGTGTTGATGAAAGTTATCAAAGATTTATCTAATATATAAAACGAATATATTAAAGAAGATGAACAACATTGCAGTATAATTTTTAATACAACGGAGAGAACGAAACAAAATTACTCTGAACGGTGCGTCATGTACTCTTGCTGTACTAATACTCAAACAATACCCCAAATACTAACAAAAACTCACTTCAGCCAACCAAATAACACAAAATCAGGACAGACAAATAAAGCCGGCAAAACAGCTCAAAACTGAGTCGGTTTTATCACACATGCCACTGGGATTAAGAACCGTGAAACCACCGATGCATGCAGTTTGAAACGCAAACGGATCCAGCCCATCTACATTCCGAATATATTTTGCATTCGTATTAGATCAACCTAAGATTTCTGTGCGGTGGTTTAGCTAACCAACAATAGCTTGCGGTTTTGTTTCAAGAGTCTTTTGAAGACCTAATAATGCGGAGATGCTTCTTGCTGACCATGATTTACGACGTCTAATTATGTATTTCCGAGAATCGAAAGGGTTGTGTAGCAGCACCTCGTGGTGTAACCTCAAATATTTTCGAATTATTCACTGACAGGATTGTGGTTAGTAGCCTCAAGAATTTCACGTGGTTCGATATCAGTTCGCTAAAAATAAATAAACAAATAAAAGGAATTGTCCGTTTCTGAGCCGCGCTTTTCACTTTCGTAAATTTTATTTCGTTAAGTCTTGATACACAGTAAGAATGCTTTTCAAGAGTTCTCAGCTAGACGCACTTTATTTGTAGATATTCTTTTTCGATCTTCATATAGACACATATGATATTGATGATATATGAATGTCTTATGACATGATGAAATTAGTACAGTATGATATTGATATATGATATATTCCTATGTATAAAATTAGTACAATTATTAGTGTTTGAAGTAGAGGTTGCAGGGATAGAAAGCCTTCTTGGAAGTCATTTAAGGGTAATTAGCCTAGATTTTTGTTTCGTTCGAAGAAAAATTCTTAACAGCAAGCCCGATCGCAGAAAGCAATACTTTTCTAAAAAGCACATTAGTCTACAGATTTTTGAATAAGGTTCATTAAAAAAATATAAGCAATAATGTGCACTATAAATGGTGAATTACTTTGTAATTATGGGAAGAAAGTATTTTAATACAATTCTTTAAGAATATTAATTATACGTCGAAATATTCTCTTAAATATAACAAAGGTTTATACTCAAATCGAGTCAGTTTTGGTTATTTTTACTCGCTAATAATAAAGAATTTCATAGAAACATACTGTATTTTTACGAAATCAAAGCTTTTTTCGTGTGACTGTCTTTGGGGAAGAGAGTTTTAATTTTTGAATCCTAGTTCTTTAGTTGCTTTTCATTTTTGAAACATGCTTTTATGTTAAAGAAAAGCATGATTTCTGTGTTTGGAAATTCTTTTCTCTGAAAATTGTAATTCTATGTACTATTCTATTTTGTTTGTTTACATAAAAGTAATTTTTTTCATAAAATTAATATTTATGCATGCAATAATTTCACTTTATAAACGATAACGATAATTTTATAAACGATATTTAAAGATAACAGTTATCCTTCTAATAATCTAATTTCAATTTATTTCTAATTTTTTATCTTTAACAATTATCTTTCTAATAACAATTATTTTCTAATGACTCGTCATTTCAAATCACTTTGAGTCTACACGCGCTAAAAGCAAAATTCTGCCTTATTTAATTCCTATTTAAAATTACATAAATTCTAAATATTTTCTCGTAGTTTTTTTTTTTTCCTTCCCTATTCGGACTGCGTCTTTGTCTGGTCATGGTTCGAACAAACATTAATAATGATAATAAATATGAACTATTTTCATGGTTATAAAAAAATAAAATATATAATTTTTAAGAGCTACATGCCTGCTTTCCTATACTAAAATAGTGGCATTGCATGCAAATAATTTCTGATATTAATTTTCGCCAATCAAGTTCTTTTTTTTTAATGAAATATCCACAATTTTAACCTTGGTTGCTTATTTAAATTCCAAAGCATCCGTTGGATAACGGCCCAGTCTGAATTTAATTGGCCATTTTCAAACGCTCTAACCTTGAAATCGAGAGTTACTTTTCAATAACAGTGCTCATTTACGTTTTGTACCACAAATAACCAACCCTCCTGCGAATAGATTTTAAAAAAATGAAAAAAAAAACAATGTAGATTATTATCATTTTTAAATATAACCACCCACATTCTCCGAAAGCTGATGCAAAAGAAAACTGTGTAATTGAAAACTCCGTTTCCTGCACAAACTGGCAAAGATGGTTCTTTTAAAAAGCTGATTCCAGCGCAGAGCGTTCCGGCGTTGTCTGCCGCTTTCGTCCTTCCTTCCTGTGTTACGCAATGAATGGGAAGATGACGTCATGCTGCCGAGGTTTTTCACCTCGCCGGGAGACTGAAATGTGGCAGCCATTGATTGAGCCTCTGGGCATGCGCTTCGCTGAGTTTTCACTCCCGAGTTGACTGGTTTCTATTTTTTTTTGAACCTCCCCTCCAAAGTTAGGCATTCTGCGTGCGTCCGGTCATTATCATCCGAATCGAAATAGATGGATTTTTAAATGAAAATGCCGGTTTTTATTCAAGGGAATTTCCAACGTTCTAATTTATTTCAAGTATACTTTGCATTCTATAAATTTGTAAAAAATGTTCTTGGATTTTTTTCTTCGTCAAGAAATCGTTTTTTTTTTTAATTATGCACAGCTAAAATTATATTTTTGTATTTCTTGCTTCATTGTAGTTATTAAATTTTGTTTAAAATGAAGAAAATTAACACTGTTAAAATCTTTAAATGGTTTCGAATCTTTTGTCCGAAATATTGTAATATTATGATTTTCCGGTTTGATTAATCTATTTTAATATTATTTGTAAAAATATATTTTTGACTCTAACAATGATAGTATATATAAATGCAGTAATTGAAATACTGAAAACCATTGTTGCAAAATATATTAAAAATATTTTTAACCAGGGATAGTGGTTTCCTCAAAGCTTTCTAACATATTCTTTATTAAACTTGACACTGGCGTACAATAGTTACGAAATATTAACTTTTGTCGTGAATTTAGCGTTTTTACTGAATCTATCGTGTGATCCTCGGCGAGATTTATTTTGGCGATTAATCCCTGGCATGCTTTAAAAGTATCCAAAAATCGAATTTATGTTTTGGACACATTTTTCTATACCGATTAAAGCAAAAATTTTGACACAAAACTGCCCTTGAAGTCACAAAATCCCATACCATATATTAAAGTTAATGCATTTTTGAATTATCGAGTTTACATGTTTCTGAAAGTTCAGACCGACAGACAGTCAACCGGTTGTTGAATTTGGCACATAATTGGTTGAATCTTGCAGACAGGTGTCAACACTAAAGATGTTAAATATGCGTACCAAATTTTATCTATCTAGATATCTTTGTTTTGTAATTATCATATTAATTTATTTTCGAACAGCCCGACAGATGGACTTCCTCTAAACAGATTTTATTCAAAATTTGGTATAAATCTGCAAATTTGGTATAAAGATTGTATACTAAATTTCAGTCTTTTAGCTCAATGCGTTTTTGGTTATCTTTGTCATAGACAAGCGGTCAAACAGACGGATATTTTCCAAAAATGTGTTTTTCGAATTTAAGGAGTTGTTCTAAAACGTAGAGATTCGACAAAATCTCGAGTTTGAATTTTTTGACGATTGCTCTACTTTCTCTATACAACATATACGAGAAAATAAAACTTTGTTTAAAGTAGAAAAATATCGTATGGATATAAAATTGAAATTTTTAAAGTGCTATACAAATAAATTTTGTGAGATGATATTCCTTGTAAGTAACTGAAGAAAAGTTTTAAAATTTAGTGTAAGTTTTAATTAAAAAATCTAATTTAAATTTTGATAAACTATATCTTAGGTAATATCTACTGTTCAAGAATTATTATGTACCAAATTTTGAAAAATTAGAGATAAAGTATAAGATATCTTCTTTAAAATCTATTCGATTTTTTTGTGAAAGTATAAAAAACTATTAAAAACACTTCGTTTTATTTTTAATAATAATAATTAATATGTAATAAAATAAAATAAGTTTTTTTAATAAATTACTGTCTGTAATATTCTTAATTATGTAGCAACCATAACAAATAACACACTAAAAAGGTATATTTAATATCATTGCATTTCACATGAGTATAAATCCTACAATTAAAGCAATGAAAAGTATTTTTATTTAATACATTTAAAAAATATTTTTAAGAATTTATTTAACAAAAAAATTGAGTCTTTATTTCCGTACATTTTTTCTTGAATTTAAATAATTTTTTTAAAATTCTGAATAATTCCGGGCATACAATCTGAATCGATTTTCATTCGTACGATGAAATTCAAACTAAATTCATTGTTCTTTTAAATTATTCAATCGCGTGCTTTTGCCAGTATTAAAATTTAAGGGGGAAATATTTGGTCATTAATTCCGAAGTAGAATTTCCATTGCATCTTTCATTTTCTACGATATGTATTTTTAAATTTGTACGCTCAGTCATTTGTAATTAATCGACTCCATTAGTTAATATTTTTATCATATAAAAAAATAAAATTAAAAAAATACATACCATATTATTTTAATAGCCAATACAGCTAATATTCCAGCTGAACAAGGTAGTCGCCAAAGGTGGCAAGGTAAGAATGAATTTCAAAAATGAAACATCAAATCATGCATAAAATACTATCGTACTCCAATATTTTGTACTAGAGACTTGGATGGTATATATATATATATATATATTCGTTTTTAATAATTTTATAATACTGTTACGAAATTTTCTGCCGGGTTCGTTTGGATAGTGGAAGTGATATGGTGTGTAGAACGTTCAATCAGCGGACGGTAGTAGAAAATAAAACAATGACGTTTATTTACACGAAGACACACAGGACAGCACAAAAGCGACAACTATATACAGCACAGAAGGCGATTATCTTCAGCCGAGACGTGTAGCATACAACCAGAATCTACTGCAGACAGTAGCACACAGCTCCGTTCAGCACGAGCTTGACTCCATCGCTGCTCACCGTCGTTTCCGACTACGACTCTCGACTACTACCTCGACGACTCCATCCTCTCTATCTTCAACTTCTACTCCGACCACTCGGACTCGGATTACTGACTTGACTTCTCTGGCAGCTGCAGCCCCTTTTATAAGTTTCAGGAGGCGGGGCTAGAAGCCTCTTAACCAATCAGGAACGTTCGAGGCGTATCTCGGTTCCTACTGGACGGATCGGGAAAATTCTCGAAGTTTCGGGTATAATCTAATTTGGCGCCAAAGTCGCCAAATTGGTCGCCAAGTCGCCAAATGGTCGCCAAGCTCTGGGACCCCCGACACGTCGCCCAGACTGTCCCATACAGCTGACTGTAAGACTTCCTTTCTGTTGATGGAACAAACTATGCTGGGAAGCCGAATTGCAGGTTTGTAACAATACGCTTTCTGCACAATAGTATCTAAATATTTTGCTAATTGTGATCGTTCATTTAATTGTGGTTTCTAAGAGAAAAATAATTTATATTTCAGTACATGAACAATGAAAAGGATTTCAGCCACATCGTCAGTTCGTTAACTATTATTAAAATGTTAAACAAAACACTGTTGCCATGGCAATTTCCCATAACTTCTGCTTTTTCTTGTTAGTAAACTGAACTCTATGAATTATTTTTCGTTTCTCACGTTGACAATTCTTTCCGTGATGACACAAAAATAATGAAATAAATAAAAAAAAGTGTAGTCAGCGAAGTGCATTCATACAATCGATTTCATAAAATCGAAAGTTCTTTCGAAAAATATAAATATACGCAATATATTATATTTCTTTAGCATATAAACAAAAGGCATTCCATTTGTAGCCGTCTATGGCTACAAATAATGACTCACGCACGCTTCAGATTATCCTATAAATAGGATAATTATATATATATATATAGAAAAAGTACCTAAACACCTAACTTTATTATGTTTTTGTACAAAAGTTAGGCTACTGAACTATGAACAAATAATTGAATCGTCCAGATAGTTTTGAAACTAATTTACAAATGAAATGAGTTATTTCGGTGACAAAAGGAAATTAAAGCAAGATCGAATCGTTTAATGGTTATTCAAATACCATTTTATCATTTTAAACAGCAAAGACCTTTATTTAGGGTCGATGATGCAGAAACATGTTATTCGATTAGTATTGAAAGTCTGACTACGGAAAATATTCGAGTCACATTTGTTTTCACATTCAATGCACGCATGCGAATTGCTGCCAACTAATCCCGCAAATGCTTTTTAGAGTAATGGTGCATATTTTGTTCGAATATAGACTCAAGCCCTATCTATGGATTGGAAACCCCCTCCGATTAAACAGGTCACCCCACGTTCTGTCTGGAAAACTAACCGGTTGAGTTGGGTTCCTGAATAATAGTTTATTTTTTTCAGAGAAATTTTTCTGCTGGGACTTAAGACTTGCAGTCTGTTTTTAGGTATGAAAACCCTCTGCGCTTGCATCAGGAGGTGTTGATACCAACAAAATAAGAATCTTAAACCGACCACTCCGATCCACCCGAAGGAACACAGAAAAATCTGAATGATCGGACCGGTGCAACAGCAACACTGGCGGGAACTGTGGTTGAGTCCAAAGGACCATCTCCGGCCACAGTACAACCCTTCCATAAGGAATTACTTTCCGGGATCGGTGGAAGCAGCAGACCCCCACCTTTTCGTGTATTCAAAAGGGTGGTGAAAACCAACCACCCCGGAAGTTTCTCATCATCAATTACGAGCCATTGGGACACAGCAAAATAGGAAAGAAGATGTTTACATTTATTTAGCATGACCATAAATAACACACACACACACACACACACACACACACACACACACACACACA
>JAPMOR010012299.1:0-30736 GCA_026543865.1 Argiope aurantia | reverse complement strand
ATCTGAAATCCAAAACATTTTCATTATATTAGCAGATATTTTATCATAGGATTTCTTTCCATTATTGATAGCTAGAGAAGGTTATAGATCTTTTCAAGATGTCCCAACAGGAGAGGTCTCTCCGGGATCTTTCTTGCGTACTCTCCAATAAAGGTCATATCCCATTCCTCCGCATAAGATTGTGGACCTTCGGTAAAGCCGTGATTACCCTGCAAGGCATATTGGTGAAAGATAGTAACAAAATATAAATTTTTCGCGTGAATCCAAAATTTTTACTGATTCTATCGCGAGTATATATATATATATATATGTGTGGACGTCATTTTGCCAGCCCATTGACACCAAAATTTGACACGTAACTACAATTGTAATTACAAGATAATTTACCGTAATTTAATTATTGCGTTTTTTATTTATGAGTACACGTAGAATTATTGACTGTCAATTCATTGTGGATTTTTGTGAAAACTTTGAAAAGTATATATACTTTAGATGCTAAATGTGTATAGAGATGCACAATCCACAATTTTTTGAATAATAAATAATTTGTAATTGTTATTTTTAAATATTTGTTCCAAATATCTGCTATTTCAATCATATTATTAATTAAAAATTATTATTTAGTATTAAATATAAAATTTATTAATTCTAATTATGGCTTAATTTACTAATTTGAGTAACATGTGACTGAATTCATTTATCTATTTCAACTTAATTCTTAAATTTGATTTTTTTTCAAAACTATTTATTTAATTTCTTTATTGGAGTAAACCATTTTCTGAAAAATTTGAATTAAATATATATGTCATTTCTTTAAATTGTTTACTTTTGTTCTATATTCTACAAATAGATGGCGCCAGCAGTAAACGGAATATATGCAAAGTCAGGTCACAAGCAATTAAAAAGGATTTGTATGTAATAGTGCATCATCAAATGCGAATTTCGGAAAGTCAAGGTCACTCTTATGCTGTGAAGCGGCGACTACATACTTTCCAATGAAGCCACCGCTCCGCTAAATTTCAGTTATATGCAATTCAATGATACGATAATCCCAAGAATAATCGGTCCGTTCACTTTTCAACCCATTCACAGATTTTGTTTACGCAATAACCGCTCGTAAAATATTCGTCATCCCTAACTGTGTGAATCAAATTTTATCCAAGCTTGTTTTGCAATTATCAGATTAACTTATATTCGGACAGACACACAGTCAGATATACTCAGAATAGATTTCGTACAAAATTTGATAGAAATTTACAAACATATTGTGAAATTCAGACTCCAAGTTTTATCAGTTTATCTCAAACCGTTTATGAGTATATCGCGTTCACAGACGGACACAATGCCAAAAATGCGTTTTTTTAACCCAGGGAAATAGGAGATACATCAAAGTCTCGAGTTCGGATTTTTTGACGTTTACAATACTTTCTTTATATTTCGTATACGAAAGTAATAAAAAAGTAAAGCTGCAATTCCACAAAATTTGAAAGATGGATGGATTCCCCATTTACGATTTTAATAGCACTGTGATATTATGGGATAACCTCCATAAGAAAAGACCATGTATATGATAAACAGAACTTAACTAAGATAATTAAAATAGCATGGCTATAATGTCATACTATTTAGTGGAATGATGGACATTTAAAAAATCTAAACGATTTATCCTGAAACAAATGCACTCAATATTCTTGACGAATCAGCTGGTCGCCGGATTTCTAGTTTTTCATAATTTCCCTCATTCGGAAATTTATCATCTTTAAAAAATAACAGTTTGTTGACTGTACTATATTCTTCAGTTTAACCCCTTAATGGAAATTTATTTAAATTTATTTCCAATTTAATAAATATTAATAAAAAATATTTGGACATATTCACAATAAATTGCAAATAAAAAGTAAAGGCAGTAGATCAGCTGAAAAATTATTCTAATTCTTCAGATATGATACTAAAAATTTTCTATTGTTAAGCATCATAGTAATCCATTCTCCTCAGTGTTTCTTTCAAGTCAGTTATCTCTGGTGGAATATTAAATTTAAACATAGAAAAAGAGCAGTTTTCATAACTGCTACAATATAAGTGTGGAATAAATGCTCTTTCTTCTTTGAATTAAGTTTCTGATTCTAACACAAAAATCATTACTTGAAGGGATTTTAAAAATTAATTTATATAAAATTGAAAATTAAAAAAAAAATGTCATCATGTAACACAGAAATCTATACAAGACAATAGTTTAAGTTTGCTGTTGGAAAAAAAAGTCAGATATTTATTTTACATGAATTCCGACCTCTACCCCAAAATTTCAATGATTTTACTTTGACTTCGCTATAATAATTATGGTTTTGCACTTCTCGAATATATTCATTTAATGGCTTCATCTTTCATATATATTGAGATCAAACAATATAACACAAATGGAATTTGATATCATATTAGTTCGAAAAGCGATTTTTTATATTATTTTCCTTAAAGTTAAATATTAATGCTCTTTGTGCTTAGTATTCAATCATCATCTAAACTTAGAGTGAAAATCAATGATAAAACCACCAAATTATGAGTTAATATTGTGGTGAAGATTATAAGTCAGATAACAACTTCTGGACATGAGTAATTGCTCCTGTCCGGAAGTTGTTATCTGGCTTTGTTACTCGGCTACAAACCCCAACATTGCGAGTTCGATCCCACACAATTCACATTCTTCAATATTAACACAATAGATTTATGTAATTGATCACTGAAAGCAATGACGAACAGCACTTAAGCAATAATTTATATTACAAAAGCTTTTGCAGACAATACTCGTCATTGATTCTTCTTCAGTTGCGTTTTTTAAAAAAAATGTGGAGGTGTACTATTCATTTTGATGGAGAGAAGTTAGTGAGATCTTTATCTATAATGGCAATTATCCTCGCATTCACAAATATTCAATCTAATAAATGTAAAAAAAAGAAAAAAAAAAAGATTCTTTGAGAAAAATTTGAGGGTTATGTTGTTATTCATAATGCCACATATATTAAAAATTGTATGAAATTAAAAAAAAAAATCCATTGATCTACAGTGACAATTAAAACTAATTTTTTGGATAGGCAAGAGGTTTTTGCAATTACAATCGGATTCGAATCTTTTACAAATAAGGATTATTCATTTAGGGTGATAATTTATTAATTCCGAATGCATTTAGCAATAGACTTAAATCCGACAAAATTTTTGAGTTTGGCAATATCTTTTTTTTTTTTTTCCCCAAAACACCTGTCTGGAAATAAAGCAATATTAAATATTAATAACTGTAACTGAAGTTCATAAGGGGGAGGAATTATTTGTTTATTTACATTTAAACATGTTCGGCATAGAGTAATGTAATAAAATTTTTCGCATTTGTGTTCTAATTATAACTTCTCGTTTATATTATTTCATTTATAAAAATGTTTTAACTTATATAACTGATTGCTGCCAATTAAAAAAAATGATTTTTAACCCCTATTGTTTGGCGAAATAAAAAGAAAAATGACAGTTTTTAACAAAAAGAAAATTAGCATTTTACTTTAGGTAATATGATGTAAAAAAATATTTATTAAAATAGTTTATTACACAAAGAGTTAATCTATTTTATGTTTAAATTAGGGGAGAGGAACAAAGCTTCGAATTCTGAAAGTGAAACTAAGAAGGAGAATAAAATAAAATGACTCATAGAAAAAAAGGCTGGAATTCAACTATAAAAAATATGATTTCTTCACAACAATGAATGTGTAGATTAGTGACGTGTTTCGCGTTCTGAAAATCAGGGTGGCATTTTTTTTAAAATTATATATTAATTTGAATAACTTCTTTAGGCAAGTATTTTTAGATTCTTAAGCAGAAATTTCATTCATGAAGACATATAAATTTTACAGCTTTTTTAAGACAGTTTTAATAATTTATTCATTATTTTTATCCTTTTTAATTTAACCTTCTACCAGAGCTACCTGTTTTATAAGAAATATTGCAGATAGAATACAGTACTACTGTTTTCTGCTATTGAAACTTTCAATTTTATATATGAAGAATTAAATAATTATTCAGCAGATTTAGTTATATTTTTCTGCACTTCATTGTACATATGCTCAAAAATTATTTATTTGTATTTGTATTATTTTTAATCTATTAAATTGGAAATCAATTTACATAACATTATTCATTAATTATAATATTATTGTCATACATTTTATTGAATTGGTAGGGTATCATAATAATAATTTTCTTATGTGCAATTTTATATGCTCAATGATAATTAATATAGTTACATTTGCTTTTAAATAATCCAGATATATTTAAACATAACTGATGAATTTTATTAGAATTTAATTTTAAACAAATATAATTGGTATTCTCTATAATAATATTAATAATTAAAAAGATAACTACATTATTTTTCTCAGCTCTTTCTGTAATGGCAAGCAAAAGATTATATTTTATCAATTATTGTGGTGATACCACTCATGCTGTTATGAATTGTCATCTTGAGTTGCAAATAATTATAAATTATAAAATTATTATGTTTAATTTCTGATGATATTTTAATTATAATAATTTATCATTAATATGACTAATAATTAAAGATTTTTAGCGAAATGATTTTCATTTGAATAAAAAAAATTATTATCATAGTTATGGTATAATGAAGACAAGATTTATATCTAGAGTTTACTAACTTCTATTGGGTCTTGTTTTCAAAATGAAGGAGAATGTACATTTTCTTCTTAACAGCAGAATATAGTATTCCCTCAAATTTTCCTTTATATCATTATAGTTCTTTTATTTCGATTTTCAGCTTGTTTATTCTATATAAATATTATCTTGCTATTTACGTTGCTCTATGGTTTTTCACCTTTATTCTTCTGGCATCTTAAAAAATGGAAAATAGAGAAAATTTTATAGATATTTCTTTTCTTTTTTTCAATAAAGATATCATTGTCTTTAGAATATATGTATTGGTATAATTAAAAATAAATAAGCAGAAAATTCACTATGTTTTTGTGTTAAAATTAGTTTATGATTTTTTTTCCTGAATTTTTATATAACACATCCTAATTATTTTATAAATTCCTGCTTTGTCCCATGTAATATTTTAAGTATTTTAACATAATACTCTCTTTTGTATTTTTTTAGTATATACTTTATAGGGAACCTTAAAATTTAATTTCTAGTAATTTTTTTTTTTGTCTTAAATTTAACAGTTTATTATAAACTTAATCATAATATATAATTCCATCCTGGGATTGTTATATTTGAACTGCACTTATTATTTGTTAATTTATTGAAATTAAAGTAATTAAGTAATCAAGCAGAAGAATTCAAGTTGATTATCTAACTTTAATCACATTTTAAATTTTTAAAGATAAAATAATAATAAAATAAATAGAAAGAAAAAAAAACTTTTATTTTGAATTTTTCTCTTGCAGTTATCTACCATATTGAAGAATGTCTGACCCTTCTAGTACCAGTGGTGGAAATTATCCAGTTTTGCAAGAGTATCCATTACAGTCGCATTTAACTCAGTTAATTCCTGCAAAAGCACAGAAAACATTAACAACTTATGATATTGAATTTACTTGCATAGATACAGATGGCCATTATATTGCTGTGGGATCCAATATTGGTATAGTTTATTTATATGACAGAATAAAAAATCACTTAACTAGGTTGAGAAATGTAAGTTGATTTGTTGTTTAATTTTTTTAAATGTCTTTTTATAAATAGCCATTCATTTTTGCTATATTTAAGAATTATCTGTTGTATTTTAAAAATCCATATTTATTATTTTCCAGGAGAATAGAGATCCCATAACCTGTGTTAAAATTTTAATTTCTCTAGAGTGCTTAGTGGTATTTGGATGTAAAAGTGGTGCTGTTTTTGTGTTTAAAATACCATTTGACTCAGAGCAAGAGGTAAAATATTTGGTTTGAATGTATTTTTAAACTTCTATTAGGCATTTACATTATTCTCTTATGTTATCGTTGTTTTTTTTTACTAAATTATTTATTAGATTACTATACTAGTTAGTAGATTTATGAAAGTTATTTTAAGTTCTGTAGTGGGTATATAAATAATAATTTGCATTTCTGTAGATCTTCCTTTCAATCTTATAATAATCTGCATGCAAGATAACAGTTCTTTGATATGGAAAGTCTAGAATTTGATTATTATTTTATTTTTATTCTTTCCATCTCTTTATTTATATGTGTGTAAACATATTTTGGCAGATTGGTGACTGAATAAAAAAAAAACTTTGAACTTTTAAAACTTTTATTTATTTTACCACGGGAAGTATAATTTACATACAAATAATAAGTGGTAAAAAATACATCAGTCTACATGGCAACACAAGAGCAGAAGAGACAAAAATATTTCCCTTCAGTGATTTTACAATATGGTGTTGATAGGGATTTCTTTGACACATACAGTTTTAAGGAAAAGAAATTTAAGTATCTTTAAAAGAATATTGTAAGCATTAGGGATTTTTATCCCTTCCCTCAGAGTGTGAGAACCTGCTGAATTTAGCAATTTAATGGAGTGTGTGTAGAATTAATGAAATAAAAAGTGAGAATTCGATAAGGAAATAAAATAGCATTTTAGAATGAAGTTAATATGTGTTAAATTAAGATAAGAATTAGGAAATTAATTAGAATTTAAAATATATTAAGATATATCATTACACATATATATATATTTATATATGTGTAATGTTATTTTAATTTTAATTTCAATTTAATTAATTTCCAAGATTTTATCTTAATTTAGCCCATAGTAACTTCATTCTAAAAAATATTCTCTTATTTCGTGATCCAATTCCACTTTCTCTACTTAATTAATTCAAAAGTAGCTTTGTAAAATTTCTGAATCAGCTAAAAACCTCACATTCCCATGCACCATGAGAAGGGATAGAAAAATGTCCAGTAAGCACATTCTTTTTAAAAGATCCCTGTGTTACCTCGTCGATACGTGTAGCGAAAATCTCTATCGAAATGTCATTCTATATTAGCACTATGAAGAAATATTTTCCCTATCAATTTGTCAGGTTATATAAGACCAAGGATAAAATGTCCAAGAGCCTTTTCTTCATTCCTCTCTGTGTTGTGTGTGTGCACTCATCACTTGTACATATGCATGCTTCTCCAAAATGAAATAAAACGACGCCACGGAATCGAAAGTCTTTTCACTGTCTTCAAAACTGCATCCTGCTTCACATAAAATAATGTTACATATATATATATTCTTCATTCATATATTAGATTTTTTTAAAACATAAGACCTAATTATGGCTATGAAATTAAGAAAATAAAAATATACATTTTTCATCTTATTAAGGCTTAAAACGAAAAAAGTCGAAATGCTGTTCATGATTCATACTAAAAAATTCTAGATGAAATTTGTTAATTTGATCATTTTGTTGATTATTCACTTTTTTTAGGCGAGATTTAAGATGATTTTCTACTTACATGTTTTACAGATAATCAAAACTAAATGTCAAAATGATTATATAATTCTTTGTGAGCCAGGATGAAATGTAATAATTGATACATTCTGTACGACTTCACATTTTTATAAAGAAAGTAGGGAGAAAAAGGAAATGAAAGTCAAATAAGATTTAATTTTAGCATTGAGCAGGTACACTCAGAACATGTTTAGAATATTATTAATTCATAATTTTATTAAATAATGCAGAGAAATTTTCTTTTGAAATTGAGTTCTCCATTGCATAATCTCTCAGCAAGTTTCACACATTATCAAATTTAAATGTTTTCTTTTATACATGTTTGAATCAGCTTTGTCTGCACAATGAAGAAGAAAAACAACTACTATAAGTCCTTTCAAAGCTACTTTCATCATTAAACTAATTCAACTGTCAAAAAACCTATAAATATTACAATACAGAGAATATTGAAATTGATAAAGTGAATATGCAGATTTATTTTTTAAGAAACCTACCAGAAGATTGCAGTATTGTCAGTCAATGCCTTATGATCTCAGAAAAATCAAGTCTATGTCTGAATTTCATCTTCAGCTTTTATGACATGCTGGTAGGATTTTATTATACTATAGTTATGCTATTTATGAAGATCTGAAACCATCAAGTCTTCAAAATTCTTTCTTCTAGTTTGAGTGGAAATTTTGAAATGTGGATCGATTGTGTGCGTGCGTGTGTGTGTGGACAAGAACTACAGTCGAGTTAATGACTCGACTGTAGTTCTTGTCATCCAATTAATATTGAAATTTTTTATGTTTGTTCCACTCTATAATGTTTTCTTTAAAATAATGCATTGATTTGAATCAAGTTGAATCCAGCTTTTGTCTTTTTTGTTAGTACCAACTTAAAGCAGAAGCATTAAGACCTGAAGGAATCAAACAACAATAGCTGCAGTTAGTAAGAGGACATTATATTAAAAGCACATGCACGAAATTTTTGGAACATTTTTCTTATGAAATAGAATTTAAATTTATTTCAAATTTCCACATCAGTTAATTTCGATTTATATACTAACTTTAACAAACCTTCTAAAATTCATCTTTCTTCAGATACTTGTTTCTAAAATGCTTGCAATTATATTTTCTTTGTTATATGTTTCAATTATATATATGTATATATATATAAATTTTTAGAATAATTGTATAAATAATTTTATATTTTTTAGCTTGAAAAGTTTACTGTTGATGGTTTGCATAGTTCTCCAATAACATCACTGGAATGGGTTAGAAATGGAATTAAATTTTTTAGTGGTGATGAAAATGGAGTTGTGGTTTGCACTGAAATTGATCACTTTGAGGTATAAATGTTTTTACTATTCTAGTATCTTTTTTTTTTGCATATAAATTTTTAAGATATCTTTTTTTTTCTATGTAATAGTTTAGGTTTTTTTTTAAATTCTTGCATTAGTTTATTATTTTTTTTTCTGCATTGAAAGCAAATGAGATTTTGATATCAAGATAACGTTGTAGCTATAAATTTAATTCATGGTTTTTGAAACTGTGAGTTGACTAAATTATTTTTCAAAAATATTTGTAGTGCTTGTTTTTCAACATTAATATAAAAAAAATGGTTAAGGAAATTCTATTACTTAGAAATATCTTATTAAATATTTAATTAAAATTGTATTTTTGTTTATGTGATTAAAATCAAAAGTTTTTTCGTGTGTAATTCATTTTTCAGTTGTTTTATAAAGGAAAATTTTGAAGGCAGCCAAAAATTTCTTTTATTTTTTTGATGTAGAAAACTTTGTATATGGAAAAAAAAATCCCTAAAAATCCTTTTTTTAAAAATTATTTTGAATAATGAATCTATATTCAAATTAATGAATGCAGAATTTGTTATTTCATTAACATTTGTTCTAAAAGTTAAAAGGCTTAGTTATTTTTTTAACAAAAATTTATCATTAATTCTTGCATTTCTTAATAACATATGGGATGCATCAATTTTTTTATACATATGGAAATTTTAATATTAAAATACTTTATTTCATGTGGTTACTGTGATTCATTTAATCTATGGAAATTTTAATATTAAAATACTTTATTTCATGTGGTTACTGTGATTCATTTAATTACATTTTCTAGTCTTTTCATGTTATTATCTCATTTTTAAAATGTGTCAAAATGTTTAAAAACTATGGGAAATTCAGTTTTCTAAATCTAATTTTCAGCATTGCAGTAAATCTCGCATTTTGTTGAACGATCAAAGCAAAATAGTTCAGCTCAGTTATAATCGTTTACATCTTGTGGTTTCAACTCTTTTTCGATCCCTTATATTTTCATGTGAAGATGGAAGAATAATTAAAATTGGTCAAAAGGAAAGAAAATGGTATGTATTTTGACATTTATATTAATTTTACCTCTTCTATGCATTTTCAGTTTCTGGAATTTAAGTGGTAATAGATAACAATTTTTTAATGATTAGAAACTTCATATTCTTTTAATAGCATTAAAAATTATTTTAGTAGTAATATTCTTCCCAGATAGCAGTGATAGAACGAAGTTTTATTTTGAAGCATCAATTTTAGTTTGTAAATGATCTATTCATATATACTCAGAAGAGTTTTACATCAAAAATGTGCAAATACAGTCTGCATCAAATTAAAGGACCCTATAACCAAATCCTGAATAATTTGAATCATAGGTTTTTTTTTCCCTTGTTAGTTGTAAATGTGTATTTTCAAAGAAAAAAAATTCAGAACTCGCACACACACACACACACACACATACATGTATTTATAAGCTGACACACACATTCTCTTTCCTTATTAACATGATATTATTCTTAAAGAATCAAAGTAGTCAGCTGCTTAAAGATAATATAATTTTGGTGGGCCACCAAACCCTGATAATTGTTTTCTGTGTTTTCTTATATATATACTTATATATAAGAAATATACTTATAATACTTATATTTTTCTTATATTCAGTATTTTTATGTCCTTATTTGATTTATTATTATTTTATTACAGTTTTTAAAAATTATTTTGTATATGTGACTAAAATTATGCAGGAGTAATAATTTGCTTTGAGATAATAAACTTCATATTTAAATTTTTTTTTGCAAGATTGCATTAAAAAATAATGAATTGAGTCCTCTAATTTTTATTATGTAAACTTATATTTTATTCAGAATATAACCTGAAAGTGTTCATAAATGGACATCTGGATAATAGCACTAAAAAAATTGGTAACAACAATGTACATAAAAAATGAAATGAAACCCTTCTATTAAGTTTACCAAAAGACTTGATAAAACAAAAACAGTTGGGGAATCCCTAGTCAGTAAAAATATCACTAAATTGCAGTGCATTCGCTTTTCATTGTATTCTTGCTTCAAGAGACTTTAGTCACTATTTATTTCAGTCACAATTTTAAAGATTAATTTAAAATTAAGAGATCGTGAATATTTTCTATATGATCCAACTCCAAATAAATAAAGGTTAGTAAGAGACAAATAATTGTACATTGGAAGGTCAGACAAAGCCAAGAGAATAAAAATTAGTTATGTCATTGCTAACCTCATTTTATTTACATTTTTTTTTTATATTGGATTATAGTAGAAGGTTAATGAGCTGAGGTTTGCTGATTTGCATAATATTCTGTATTCATTTGGAAGTCATTACTAACATTTTCTTTTAGCATTATTTTTATTTTGTATTTAACATTGCATTTTGTTTCTGTTATTTCAAGCCAATATTAATGATTACATTTGATTTGAGTGCTCATGATTATTACTGCAAGGAAATAAATCTATTAAAGTAATTATATATTTATATCTAAAATTTATAAAAAGAACTCTAGTAATAAATTTTTAATTATTATATTAAAAGTTTATATATATTTTTATTTCTAAAGTACTTTGCCTGTGTACATAATATTTTTTACTACTGTTTTTGGTAATTAATCTGTTATATATCTGAGATATTGCCAACATAACAATCCATTTTGATAGGTATATATGTTAATATTTGAATTTAAAAAAATCAAGCGTCTTTTGAATTATGGAATGTTATTCTTAGGACTATTCTTTCATGTTTTCAAAGTTGCTTTAAAATCAGTAAAAAAAAAAATATTTATTTTTGAAGTTGGTTGATTGATTTGCATACCAACAACTTTGGTAAATTTTATTTAAAATTTTAAGGGGGAAAAAAGCTTTTTCATATGCTTTTGCTTAAAAACATTACATTTTTAATGAAATTAAGAATTTTTTTTTTTTTTTTTTTTTTGCATGTAAAATACAAATCCAGATTTCTGTAAGATACAAAGTCATCTTCAATTAAATTTTTGTTATTTTGGTTTGTCATTATATATTATTTTAAAATTTCTTACATTGAGATGAAATTAAAATCCATAAAAACTACACGTTTTTGAATAGAGGGGGGGAGGGTCCTTCAAATGTTATACTGTCTGTGATTCCTATTGAGTCTAATTTAGGCCTGAATATTAATACTGATTAGACTGATGAATGTTTGAAGTTTTTTAAATAAATAAATAACGAATTGTTTGATTTTTTTTTTCAAGCAAGAACAATCTAGAAATTGGATAACTTAAAATGGGTGAGAGGGTGAATCATAGAAAATTTAAAAAAAATTACTTTAATTGAAAAAGGTGTTCTGCTCCAAATTTAATGTTTTATGTATGTAAAAATAATTCTTTTATTATAAAAATTCTCTTTAATTTTTAGTTATGGACCATTTGGTGCTCTAATTTTTCATTCTAACAATTCCAAAGAAGATATAATTTTTGCATCTCGTCCTGGACAAAGACTTTGGAAATCTGATAAAACTGGTGTTATTCATGAGACTATGATATTTAAAAGTGCTCTTGTTGAACCTCATCCAGTTATAAAATTATTGGATGATGGAACAGAAAATTGCAATCTTAAAGATTTTCAGTTTGGAAAATTATTGAAATTTGATGAGAAGTATGTTTTAGTTTTATTAGACTCCGCTATTGTGCTTGTTGATCCTGACTTAAAATCTATTGTGGCCAGTTCTCCACTATTAGAGCCTATTGTGGGTGTATCAACATGCAATAATGAAATATTTATTCTGTGTGGTTTACGAAAAGTGATCAGGATTTCATCTAGTCCAGATCCTTATCCTTGTGAGGAAAGTGAGTATATTTATTACAAGGAGTTTTGAATTTTTGCATACTATCATTATTATTTTTAAAATATAATTATCATTTAAATTATTAATATTAATTACATTTTATTTGATATAAATGGTGAAACCTAATAAAAAATTTGGGGAAAATAAAAATAAAAAAAAATTAATAAAAAATATTTTTTTATTTATATTATATTTATTGATGGAATATTGTTCAGAACTTTAAAAGCATCTTTCTATTAGCATTATAAAAAATAAAATGTAATTCATTTATCCAAAATTTAGACATCAAAACAAATTTCTAAAAGTATAAAGTACTGAAATCGGTATTGTTAAGTCAATAAGTTTTCTGAACATTAAGGTCTGATGCAGTGGATGTTTGGTGAAATTGCCTTCACAAAAATATGAACACACAGACAACAAAATGCAATCAGAAACAGCACTTGTAGTAAACAGCAGCACACAATCAATAATAAATAACCATAATGGCACTCAGAGAGAACTCACAGTCGAAAGACTTTGCTCACCTACTAATAATCATGAGAGTTGTGCTTCAAAGCACCTAGCCTCGGCGGAGTCTTATCTCCGATAATGGCAAACTGCAGAGTGCTTGACTGTCTTTATGTTGCCATTGTCGTCTTCGACAGGCGCTAAGTCTGAGCTGAGCCTTGGTGGAGTGGCTTATATAGTATTGAAAAGATGCAGGTGGAGGCGAAATGGAGAATGTCAGGATTCGTATCTGATTGGCTGATGTAGGGTGTAGGGTGAGGAGTTATGCTACTATTGATTGATTTAAAAATCGAGAGGCTTTAAGGACTTTTAAGTTAATTTTAGCTTCATTTAAAAGAGTGTTGATGAGAGAAAAACAGTAAAACATAGAGAAAAGTAAATTATCTTATATTGGAAGTGAATTGTTAAAAGTTTAAAGTAGAATATTACAAGATCTTTTGGTTTTGAAATTAGGGGTATATTTAGTAATGTTAGCTATTGCATTGTTATTATTTTTATCTATATTTTTAAAGAAGTTTGTAGCAGGTTTTTTTAATGAATTTTTTGAGTGAATAGTATATATTAATATTTGACATAAACCATTTCATTTTATGTATATTTCTGAATAAGTTATTTTGCTGGAGTCCAATTATTTTTAAATTTGTCTTGGCAGCATATCTCCACACTGGACATGCATATGTTAGTACTGCTTGCAAATAGGTTGTGTAAATAAATATTATATTTTGCCTACTCATTTTGGAATCTCGAAAAATGAAGGGGAAAAACTTATGCATTATGTCTTGAAACTTTTTAGAGGTTTATATAAAATGAGGTTTCCACGTTAGATTTTTATCTTAAATTATGCCTAAATATTTTCATTCCTTAGACCATGGAATAATTTGGCTTTTAATTTTAACTGGGGGAAAATTAGTTTTACAGTTATTTTTAGCAAAGAATATTGCTTCAGTTTCACTAGCATTAATTTCAATTTTCCATTTAATGAACCAGTCCTCAAAAGATTTAAGGTGCCTGTTCAGAGCTATAGTGATGAAATTTGCATTTTTGTTTCTTTCTAGTATTGCAGTGTAATCAGCATACAATCAATACAATACTACCAAGCTACAAATGCTTTATAATGTTATAAGGAAATTCATTCAAAATGAATATTATAAATGAGAGAACAATAATCAAAATACATACACAACATGGTGTTAAATTGTTTGAGGATGTCGTCAATAAATAGTGAAAAGAGAATAGGTCTTAGTTTTGATCCTTGTGCCACACCAGCTTGAATGGGTTTAATTACATTGTAACCTACTCATTATCATACTATGACTGCTCATACTTATATGTAGCATACTGAATTTTATGCTACTCTCTCATGCTTGAACTGAATTCAACTGCAATTCAACTCAATACTTCATCTTTGTTTAGGTTTAGGTTTTTATATTTTCCATGATAAGGTGCAGAGGTTACTGGAAAGATCACTTTAATTTGAGTCCTAGTAACTTTCCTGCCAAGATTTTGTCACTAAGGCTCATTGATCTGGCATTAATTCAGAATCCATTAGAATTCTATAAAATTAGCTTACTTACCAGGACACTTACTGCACTGGAAGTACTTACAAATGCTTTATAATATTATAAAGAAATTCATTCAAAATGAATATTATAAATGAAAGAACAAAAATCAAAATATTTTGGGGGTTAAAATTCCAATATGCTTAGAGTATTTTTGTCAGTGTCATTTTTTAATTTTTGCTATGTCATCCTCATTTTTCAAAAAGTGATATTTTTTACTATGTAGTGCACCAATAAAAGCACACTTTTAAAGACTTTATTTTAATCTTTTTTTTATCTATGTTTTAAAGCAGCTATTGAAAAAAGTATGACTTATTTGAGATAAATTTTTTCTTTGATGTTTACAAAACAACTTTTTTCTAAGTGTAATGCATATCATTTTATGTATATACATTTTATTGAAAATTTGTAATTAACACATTTTTATTGGTAAATAGATAGAGGAGTAATTATTTTTTTGTTGTATAATTTCATTTTTTGTTTTTATTAGCAATAATCAGTTACAAATTTGCTTGTTTTATTATATAATATGGTTTTACAATTAGACTTGTTTCATAGTGATAACATTATGAGGTATATCAAAAATTTTTGTTCTTAGAATTTGCAAAAATTTTACATTACTTGACATATAATACTACATTACTTAATATTAATGTAAATATATTACTAATTATATATTTTCATTTCTTTTATTTCACTCTACTCTTTATTGTTTTGATTAATTTTTATTTATTATTATTATTTATTTTTATGTTATTTTTTTCAGTTTTGGGGGATTTTATACCAATTTCCATTTAAAAAAAACTTTGTAAATCATTAATAATTTTAGTAATTAATTTTCTGATTAATTATTAGAAATGCTTAGATTTGTAAGTAAATTATCAAAAACATTGAATAATTTTTGTTTTAAATGATACCTTGATTGTTTGATTTTTTTAGGTTGTGAAGAACCATCAATTATTGAAGACATTTTAATACCTCTGAAAGGATTGTCTGTATTTGTGAAAGAGCGTAGTGATTCACTAGCTGATCAGACAGAAACTGCTCTATTTGGTTGGCTCAAGAAAAAGAGATCTTCTAGTTCTCCAGCTGTAGTACCTGATTTCACAAATCAGAAAGACAAGGATTTGCCTGAAGTAGTCAAATTACCAACAGAGGATTTACCATCCATAGTTGTTGATGATCCCCATCCAATACCTCCAGAATTAGTGCCAAAAATAGAAATTAAAATTTCTCTTGATGAAAGTGATGACATTGTTTATAAACCAAAAAAGAAGCAAAAGAAGAAAGGTATAAATCATGCTTTGCTGTGATAAAAATGAATATGAAATCTGTCCTGTACAAATTTTTAAAAAATTCAAATTTCTAACCTTTTTGCATTTTTAATTATCGTGCTGACTTTTTAAATTCTTAAATGTTTATTAAATATTTCTAATTACATACATTAATTATATTAAATGCTAGATATCTGTAGATTTTTTAAGCCAACATTTTTTGAATTTCTACATTTATTATTTCTTTTTTGCTTTTCAGAAAAAAATTTGCAACTCTTTACCCAACTTACTTAAGGTTAGAGCTTATTAAATTCTAAAACTTATTGATTCTTAGAAAAATTTCATTAAAACCCTTAATGTACTAATAAGTTTAAACTGACAAATAATACCTTAGAAGTATGCAAATGAATGCGAATTGAAATTTTGATTCACTTTTCTGTAGAGTTGGATAGAATCATATTCTTTTACCGCTCTTAGAAATTCTTATTTGTTTTGGTTTATGATTAAGATTCATATTTGAATTTCCTTTCTTTCTGATGATTATTATACATACCCCAACTGAGGTCATGCTAAGGAATTTTGTTTATTTAAATTTCGATTTTGTTCAACTTATTTGTTGTATTAATGTTGTAGATTAAATTGTTTAAATCTATAACCAATGTATTGGTCTATCTAGTAAATCTTCTAAAATTTATTTATAATATTTAATTTTAAAAATACATGTATTAAGTTGTGTTTATGATATGGTCTTGAAAAAATGAAAATAAATTCAGATCAAAATTTTTTTTCAAGCAATTTTTTTAACCATTTTTTTTTTAATTTGTTATTTGAAAATTTCCTAATTCTTATTTCATGTAAAAAAAAATTTTGTTAAAAAATCTTATAGGGAAGTTTTTTTTTTAATTATACTTAGTTTTATACTTTTTTATCAGTGAATAAAGCCATGTATTTAATAATTCTTACCCATTTGAGTTTGAAACTCATAATTAATGGCATGATTTAAGAAATTTTATTTTGTAATTTAGCTTAGGTTATAAAGTTATTGATTTAACTTTACTGCCATTCTGAAACTCTCAGCTTTCTGTATCCAGCAAAGAATTTAATTTATCTGAAATTAATAAATTGTTTTACAATACTTCAGAATTTAACAGTTTTCAGAAATCACTAATAATATTAAATTATGAGTTTTATGTGTTTATAATCCTATAAAAATTTATTCATATTTTTGTCATTTTTCAGTTCGCTTTAGGGATGTGAGTCCCAAAAAGAAAGACAGGAAAGCTCCAGTTTCTGATTCTAAAGAATCTAGCTCTGTTCTTGATAGTAAAACTCTTAAAAATGATGAAATAACTAAAGTATCCGATGCTGCTGTGAATTCTAATGCAGGTGTTCTGCCTAAATCGGATGAAATTGATTTATCTATTACCAAAACTGTTGAGTCTACTAGTCAGTCATTCATATCTGAGAGTGACATTGATAGAACTGATAAAGAAACTAACAGTAGTAGTTCAGAAGCTTCTCCCAATTCAGATGCTAATATTTCCAGTTCCATTGAGGAAAGTTTAAATACTGACAGTTCTGCTGATGGAAATTCACAGAATGATTGCATTGATTCAGTGGATTCGTGTGTGGAAGAAATTGATTGTATTTCGCCAAAAGATTGCAAGAAAGTAGAATGTGAATCAAAAATTGATGATAGTAATTCTGAAAAGGTGGGGGATCCAGATGATATTTATTCATCATATGATGTGTCTGAAAGCTCTCAAGAACCTAAACTGAATACTCAATCCTCCAGTGATTCCCAGTCAACAGAAGACTCACTAAGAACTTGCCCTGACGACTTTGAACCTCCAAAATATGGAGTTGACTGGGTTGAGTATAAAGCCCCAGAAGTACTTACTGATCTTAAAATCAGCAATGATCACATTTTCTGCTGTGATATTAAGAATCAATTGTACTATTCAAATTATCCAATTTTGGGCCTGCAGTGGCGAAGGTTTGATCAACCAGCTGAAAAGATTGCAGTATCCCCTTCAGAAAGTATTTTTTGGGTGCTCTATAAAGGAGTTATTTTTGCAGCTAAGCAAAATAGTAATATTAAATGGAAGGATGTTGATTGGATATCTGTTGGTAGAGATGTTATTTCTATAGCAGTGGATGAAGACAGTGGATGGTATGGCTTTTTTTTTTTCATCTAAAATTTTGCTAAATGTCTTGATTGTAAATATTTCCATTCTTTAATTTGATGTTGAATCAGAAATGTAGAGCATTTTTTACTGATGGTTTCATTCTGAGTTAGCTCAAACAGTGCTGATTTATAAGCTCTCTTGTATAAAGATTTCAATAATATTTTGGTGTAAATGCAGTTCTTTTTAAATTTGATTTTCCTTGTCAGGCTTTGTTTTATGTAGATTTTACGATATCAGTTAGGAGAATGTTAAATGAAATGAGTTATGAACTCTTTTCAAGGATGGTATTTTCCATATTTTTAAACTCACAGAGAATAAATCTAGGTATTGTTTACAACTGCACTCACAATCTCAAGTACCACATCCATCTATGTGCAGCTGGCCTGCAATCTTTGATTGTAAGTTTCCTGCTTGTAAAGTGTTGAAATTGGACTAAACACGAATTGATATTCTGTTAGTTATTAAATTTTATGAGAAAAATAAGTAAAATGTTGTTTAATAAATTATAGTTTAATTTATGTGGCAGAAAAGTTTTTATTTAAATTATTTAATCCTTCAAGCAGTTTAATTAGTATATTTTGAGTTCATTTTAATTTGTCCATTTTTTTAAAGTTTTAAAGTTTAGGTTATTGTTCTGATTTTAAAAATATAAGTGCCAAAGAGGATGATAGATTTAATTGCATGTCAAAAGGGAGAAAATGCTTTCAGGCAAGCTAATTTTTGTATTAATTTTTGCTAGTATTAAAATATGTCTCGTGAGTGTTTTTGCAACCCCAAATTACCATAATGTAATACTATGTGGAATTTTATTAAAGTACTCTGATATTGTTGTATAAAATTTCATTATTTGATATGTGTAAATTTAAATTATTTATAATTAATATTGTTTAGGCTACCATTCACTTACTAATAATTCAGTAATAAATAAAAAATTTCAACTGAAATTTTAGGAAAATTATTGACATTAATTGGATTATGTTTCCTTCCATAGTAAAAATATACTTTATTACCGAAATTAAGGTCGTTTAATATTGTTTCATAATAATTCTAGTTAATAAAACCATATGGAATAAAAGTGATTAGATAAGTTACAGTCACAGTTTTGATCACCATTTTCAAGCTATTGGAATATTCCTTGACCTTTGGATTTGTTTATATTTTTCATACTAACAATTCATTCATTTCATTAGTTAACATTTTTATTTGTATCTCATTTGATACTCTTATGTACCATGATTAAATGTTATTCCTTATAATCAGGAAAAAATAACCTATAATTGCTGTTAATTAATTCTATTTTTTCACGCTTAATTGTCTTTTTAATATTACTACAAAATTTTCTTTTTATGATATCTTCTCTTTTCCTGTTCATTTTATCAGGTATGTTACAGTTGATGGGCACCTCACACTGCAACCAAATTTGAGATCTTCTCAACCGTTTGGATATCCTGAACCCATTGAATTTGATCATAATCCTATGTTTCTTCAAGTCGCTACATGGAATAAAGTCGTTTGGCTTCTAACTGTTAGTGGCAGTTTACATAGCTTTGAATATAAGTCAAAAAGATCAAAACATGTTCTAAAAGAAATTAGGTAAAACTATTATTGATTTTAATTCCACTAGCTCATATTAGTATTATACTTATTAAATAACTTTCCATGTGTGTGGTGGTTGGTGCTCATATAAATCTGTCAGGGCCACAAAGTTCTACATGTCAAGAGTAATACCACTGGGGGTATTGGATCAGGAGTGATAATTCTCTGATTCAGGACTAAATTACTATCTGTGAATGAGTGAATGAAATGCATGAACAAAGTCTGCCCTGTAAAAAGGATTATGATGTGTGTGTAGCTAAGTCATACACTTGGCCCTAGATGGCGCTACTGAAAAAACAAGACATACTCTTGGCTTAATCACTGACTTCTAAAGTCAGTGGGCTTGTCTATGACAAGTGCCATTAGAAACAACAACACTTATTAAATGAATTTTTGAAACATTCAACAATTCATAATAAACAAACTTTCAATTTATCTGAAAAATACTGTTCTGACACCTGGTTTACTTTTCTGACAACTGATTTGCTTTTGAAGCAGGAAAAATCTCTCCCTTAATTTTGATACAAAAGAGGAAAAATCTGTTCCTCATAACAAGTTCTAAATCATTTGAAAGCTGTAAATATATTGTTGTAAAAAAAAGAAAAATTTGAATAATATATTTTTAATACTGTGAATATTTATGACTCCTACTTCACTTGAAAATTTTCAAATTACACGAAATTTGCTAAGCTACATTATACATAATTTAGTTGTTTTAGTGATATTTGTCACCTGTGTGGAGATAAAATGTTGGGACTGTAAATATCCATAAGCATAGTAAAATCTCTACCAATAATAAAGATGAAAGTATGTGGATGTTTGTTGGCACTTTACAGGCCAGACTATTTAACCTACAGCCACTAGATTTAACACATATATGCCTTAGAATGTGAGAATATGCAGAGCTTGCTTTTTTTAATTAGAATTTGAATTAACTAAAAATTAAACTTTATTTTTGCATTTTTCTGCAGTAATTTCTCAAAATATTATTGCATAAAAATGAATTTTCCATCATTTCAATTTTCTTTAAAGCTTATCTATTTAATGATACCATTTTTATAGTTATACAAATTTTCCTAAATTTTGGAAAATTTTGTAAAAATAATATTTTATCTAATTTCTTAGAATTTCATTATTACCCTGAAGCTTGAATAATTTTCATTTCTTTATCAGTTATTTAAGCATGTGATTTTCTTTCCATTGTTAAAAAGCTTAAGAGAAAGGAGTTTTGTTTAATATTTGTGTAGTTTACAACATGAATTTTTTGAAAAGAAAATTGATACTGTGATACTACAAAAGTTAGAATATAGATGAATCATATAGTTGCATTTTTAATAGTACTATGATGCTGTGAGATTGGTTTCCATTAGATAGATTTATGTATACTATGAATAGAACATATGCAAGACAATTAAAATAACATGGATTTAATATTTACAATTTGAAAGAACCTGGAGGAATTCGGATATGATGTTATATCTAAGTGATTTATCCAAAATTAAATATAAGCATACCCTCTGAACCAGCTGGTCTTCAGTGTCAACTAGTAATTTACTACAAAGACTTTTCTAAGAGACTTAATAGTTTAATTTAACTAAGCAATATTATTGGCAAATTAAAAAAATTGTATTGTTGCAAGATAAAATATTGCGAAGTGTTTTGGAGCTATATTTCTATCTATTTAGCCAAATATGACCATAGTAAATTTGCATATTATTCCAACTATTGGATTTTGATATATGTAAGAAGAAAAAAAAATCCAGTATACTTTAACTACAGTATGGTACTTTGCATGCTTTTGGGCTTTGTAGTTAGTCCAATGAATTAATGAATCCATTAAAAATTTTAATTTACTATAATCACCACATATGATTTTTTGAGTTTATATTACATATATTTAGAAATATGATATTTACTAATTTCAGCTGTGATTGCTTAAAAGGTATAAGCTGACTTAAAACAAATTTTTGCAAACTGATATGCTTTATGATTGCCAAGCTTTTGTAAACTTGCATATTATTTGTTTATGACATGTACAGGAGCAATATTTATTCTGACAGAGTATACATACAAATAATGCAATTCTTTGTATTACTCAATTACTTGATTTGGAAGCCAACTCATTAAACAACATGAATCGGTGATGTAAAATCAAGTTTCTAGCAGAATTTGTGGTGTCTGTTATACAATTCTTTCATCTAACTGACTAAGGCAACTGCATGCACAATATAATATTGCAGTTTAAATATATTGAAATTTTTTTCCAAGCATTTTATGTTATTTTATGGTTAATAATAAAATGGTGAAACTTTTCTGTTATTGTTTAATTGTTTTATACAATATTCAACAACAACAAAATATTTTTATTACTTATTTACAGTATCTTTTTTTCCAAATACTTCATATTCTTCTTTGGTTACCTTGTATATAGTATTCAACAAAAAGGTTTTATTATTTTTTTTTATTATTATTTTAATCATACACTGAATAGTTATCATTCAAGTATTTCTATTTAGAATACTGTAAAGAAAAAAAACACAAGCAAATAAACTATATTAAAAATTAAATGAAACCTCATAAGAAGATCAAATTTAGGTAACATGCATTTCAGAATATAGGGTTACTAACACATGAAACATAAAAATTCTAAAAAATTAGGAATAAGTGAAAACAGTATTCTGATGGGTCTTAGTATGAACATTATTTAATTAAGGTTTAATAATCATTTGAAATCATAATAATTACAAAATGTAAATATTATAGGAGTATAATATACAATACTAATGACTATCATCAGCATCTAAATATCAATTTAATTAATATTTATTATAATACAAAGTTTCAAAATAAAAAAAAGAGGAGTTTTCTGCCAATATATTCTTTCTTTTATCTTATTATTATTTAGTAATGCAAGATATAGTGTTTTCACCAAGATGTGCTGTCTTCTTCATTGTTGATTTTTTCCACTTTTAATAGTTCAAGGATACTTGAATTCTAATTATACTACACATTCTAATATGATATTAAATTTTGCTTTTTGGAGTATGCAAAACTTATACCCATTGTATGTTTTTGAAGTTGTTGTTATTCAATATTTTGTTAATGCATTATTATGACAATTTATTTATCTTTGAATTGCTTTAGATTGAATGGAACTCCAGACATTGATAGTATTTTTCTTGGTGTTCATCAAACAGGGTGGATAATTGATTCCAGTGGCATTATTCGATTCAAAAGCAGCGTTACATCTGATAATCCTGGGGGAAAAGGAAGTCCTTGGGAAGTATGGTGCTTGTTTTATTTATAATCAGATGTTTATCAGTAATTGTTAGTAATTTTCACATTGAAAAACAGAAAAGAGCAAATGTAAACAAACATTAATATTTATAAAAATATTATTTTGCAAATTTTTTAAACACATAATGGCAATTAGGCTTAAAATATTGAAACTTGTGCAAAAATGCAATCCAGTTAATATAATTTGCAAAATTTATTGATAATCTCTAAATTATCTGATCTTTATTTGGAAATTCTTTGATATTAAGAGAAAATAACTAAAAATTTCACTATCCATTTTCAAGAAACTGATGGAAATTAACCTAATTTAATTCTTTACTTTTTCATGATGAACGATATATGTAAACTCCATCTTTTCAAGCATTATCTATGATTATAATAAAATGTAGTCCAAAACTGGAATTAAAGCCAATAATACAAAGCTTTATGAAGTAAATATTTTTAAAACAGTTATGATAAATATAAAACTAATTCATAGATGCGAGTGAAATAGATAAAAAAAAAAATGTGATACTGCAGTTTCTAAAAAAGGGATAATTACTCTTCTGATTGAAGAAAAATCTAAAATCTACAGAAACTCAAAAATAAAAATTTCTTAGATTTTGTGAAATTAAATGCTTTATTTTTATCTTGAATAATTCAGTGTTCGCATTTCAAAATAATTCTTAATTATACTTATTATTTAATTATACTTATTTATCTATAATCAAATACTCTTGATATATTCATCTATTTATATATACTTCTATTGTTAATATATTCTTCTAATTACATTTTTTTTTGGAAATTATAAAAAATATCAAATATATTAATAATTATGTTTACTTTTATAATGAAACTAACCATTTTTTAAAAAAATATTTTATTCAAATAGAAAAATGTTTATTGGGGTTTTTTTTTTAAATACCTAGTAAATCTAGAGCCATTTAAAGACTCATGAACCAGATCTGGAACTTACCAAACTTGGTAATTGTTCTGTTTCACTGATGCAGAATTCAGATTCTTGTAATTAAATAAATAAATTTTTTTAAAAAGATACTGAAAATGTATTTTTTTGCAGATTTTTTTTTATATCAATTCCATTATTACAAAACAAACAAGAGATAACTTCAAACAATTTTTTAGTTTTTTGAAAGGAAATATATTTACTATTCAAAACAAAATACAGTGTTATTGTAGATGAAATGTATTAGTTTATATATTTAACCATTAAATTTTCTAAGATATTAGATATATCAATCTATCTCAAAATCGAGTTACCTACACTATGCCATTGTATCCAGGGAAATGTGATGATCAGGTGACCATACAGCATAGTCAAGCATTTAGGTAAATGCAGAATAGCCCTATTATGTTCTAACCTATGTGCCCACCATCTATGAAAAGTATGACCTAACATCAGTATGGACACAGTTCAACCTCACACCATTACTATATTCAACAGGGAAGAAGAATCTGCTTACTTATTTGGCAACTTCTCATCTCCATATTTGAGGTGCCCTTGATTATAATCATGCTTTACAATATAAGCCATGTCTTTATTCATATCATGTTAGCATGATGTGACAATTCTATTGCAAACCATTGCAGTGTTCACAAAATCCAAAACAAATTCTAAGTTCATTTTAAATCCATGTTACAAGTATATGCCTTTCTATACAATTTTAGTTCATTATACATTTTATAAAAAATTGGCTACTGTTTATTAATATTACATTAACATTACATAATTACATAGCTATGGCATAAGTATAAGCTACCAATAACACTACACTTAACCCTGGTAAGAATGCTTTTATGGAAACATTTTCAAAAAACGTTTCTTCATGTTATTTATCACGATATAAGGCTATTATAAACAAAACTCTCCCCTCAAAATATTTCGTAATTTTTAAACTTTATTCAACTGAGTGATGTGACATATATGTTGTAATTTCTTTTACTGTTATTTTTCATTTTATTATTAAAATTATGAAAATACAAGTAATAGTGAATGTTTTATTACTTTTGAAAAACTATTTAAAGAATTGTATCTTTTTTCAGAAATTTAATTAAAAAGGATTAATTAGTTTTGAATTTTATTTTCTTAAATTTTATGTATAAGCTCATTTTTTTTTTCAGGTTGAAGCCAGTAAATATTTTGTTAGAAATGCTGCAAATCTTCCAAAAGCAGTATTAAAGGCTCTCAATAATGAAGCATTGAGCAGTTTAATCAGAGGAAAGCAACATATTTGTCTTTCAACTTCTTCCTCTGGGGTGTGGTTTTGTAAAACGTTGGATAATGTGCTATTTTCAAATCAAAAAAGTTTAATTGGTAATAAAAGAAACATGAGTGTCTTATTTATTACTATTTTTTCTCCTTTTTGTAAAAATATGTCTGAAATAAAGCAACAATTGAATGCACAGTTTATATTGTAGGTCATAAATGGAAATCAGTGGTTCCTCCTGGCACTGCATCTGCTACAAAATGGAAATTATTATCAGCAGTTGGAATTGCTTGTGGGCAGGGTATGTTTTTTTTTTTTTTCCCACAGTCACTTTTTTTTGTGCAAATAATAATAATAATAATAATTTTTCTTACTATTTCAAAAATTTGATTTTTTTTTTAAATATTTCCATCATTTGATAGCTTCTTCTTACCAAGATACTGATGATTTCCATTGCAAAACCATTAAATTTTGTAATCATATTTTATAACTGCAATATATTTGTAAAGTCAAATGATATTCTGCAAAATTTCAACTTAGATTAAAATATTTTTCAAAACTCTGTGTTGCCAAAGCTCAAAATATTTAGAACTTGTGCTCAAAATCCACTATACCTCTTAATGAAATTACTTATTGATAGATGTTAGGGGTGAAGTAAACTGAAGAGGATAACACTCTCATTTCTAATCATAAAGAAAATCAAAAATTGGCATTCTTTTAATTTATTCTTTTCTGACCTTTTGCTTTGCTTTGCTTTTTATCTCTTCCTGAACTTTCTTTCATTTTTCTATAACTTCATTTTAATTTTAGTATAAAAAAAGCACAACCTGTGTGTGCACTATTAATTTTTTACTGTTATTTTCTTCTTTTATATCTTTTTTCAAATAAAGACAATTATGAAATATTAATGCTAACTGAGACTTAATAATATGATTTTAATTTTTTTTTCAATTTTTTTTTTATTTAACCTTTAGAATTTGTAACCTGGCAAATTAAAACACATCCAAAAGAATTGACTTGAACATGTTTGTTGTGGAAATTATTAGGTTCATTGTGTTGTTTCATCAAAAACTATTGTATCATGATCATATTCCCTTTGATTTTTATGTTTTCATCTATTTTAAAAAATGTGCAAATCAGTTCATTCTGACACATTATCTGGCAGTAAGCATTGTTTGCCATTGTAATGAACTATCTATTTGTTCTGAAAAAGTGTCACCTTCCTGCTTTGCTATAATCAAAAATTTAATTTTCTGTTGCAATCAGTATTTGTTAAGAATTTCAGAAATAAATTCATTGATGCTGAATTAGGGAATCTTCACTTGATCCAAAGTTTAAAAATTGATTTGTCAGTTTTAAATATTGTCATAAATATGCAAAATATCTTAGAATACAATTTATCAATAAATTATATTTATTTGTTCTAAGCAACTAGTAACTTAAGAAAATAGAGAGCTTGTCCAAATTTTGAAGGGCAACTTTTTTATTCATTAAAAGGATTATTCTAGATTAATTATCCAGAATTTTAAAGATCTAGAATTAGCCTAGAAAATAATAATAATAATGAATATTTTGAATTAAAGACTTTTGTCAGATTAACAGTTTGATTTCTATCAACTGAACTACAAGGACTGCTGTTAAGATTGCAGTAATATTTTTATACCTTCTTATATGCTCTTTTATATCCTACTTTAATGTATTTGTCATTAAAAGAATGTAATATAACTCAGTAAAAACTGGAAGTAAAACTACGGTATAAAGAGAATAAATAACAACTTGAGAATAATACATTTCCCCTCCCCCTGCATTAAAAATTTTTTGACTGAACAACTGGAAACACAGTTTACGGTCTTTTCATATCCTTATCATATTATGCTTTAAAAAGTGATCATCTTTAACAAAACATAAATTTGTTTTGTCTCCTAATATTTTTTTTAACTGGCACCCAAGATATTAATACTCCTTGCCCCCCCCCCCTCCATTGCAATGCCTCTGAAATAATGATGACAATTGATTGGGCATCATTTAAAAATATTTAATTTCTTTTTTGATTAATTCATAAAATGTTATTATAGTAAGAATAATCCATCTCTTAATTTTTGGAAATAACTCAACCAAGTTTACAAAGCAAAGCTTTTGGAAATAAACTCTTTCCCTTTTTCTGGAAGCATATACAATTATCCTTTTTCTTATTTAATTACACACTGTTAAATAAAAGGGGGGGGGAGAAAGAAGCAACTTTTCTATATTTACTTGAAAAATAATGTATTCTCTACTAGTAAATTCCACTTCATTTATTTGAACAGATTCTGATTATTTCCATAAGTAGAGTTTAAATAGTTTGATATTACAGAATACTTCTATGTTTCTTTTTGGTAGATAGTGTTGTCTGGCATTAGGCTTACTTTTGTTTCTATACAAAACACATAACCATTAATAAAATCAATGATGAATGGATGTTATTTATATTTTGTGAATACAAGCTATGGGTGGGTATTTTGTAAAAGAATTGTTTTGTTTTACAGGAACTATTTGGTGTTTGAATAATACTGAGGAACTGTTCTGTTTGTTCTTGTCTACTAATACAATGATATCAGTGGAGCTTCCACGTGTTCCTGGTATAAAAAGTCTAATTCCAACTGCACAATCTCTGTGGTTGTTGTCAGAAGATGGACAGATATTTTTTAGAAGAGGCATAACTCCTAACTGCCCTGAAGGTGTTTGGTGGCAAAAAATGGATCTAAGTCAGCTAGGTTAGTTTGGTTTGATATTGCAAATCATTTCTAAAAAATTGAGATTTGTTAAATTATAGGTCATGACCCTTATTAGGATTTCAAAAATTTTATAAAAATAAATAAGAAAATTGTTAAATGGAAAACATTTCATTTAAATTTAAAATCAAATATATCAGTAACTATTTTTGTTTAAAATTAATTAATGGTTCATTAGCATTTTATATTTGCATTTATTTGTACAAATGAAAAATCTAATTTTTTTTGTTTCTGTTTTTTGTTATTAATTTTGTTTATTTTTATTCACATATAGAATAATTGAATTTTTTATAATTTAAAAGGGTCATTAATTTAAAAATTCAGAAGGCCTTTATTAAACTAAAGTGCAACTAAGTAATTCCTTTTGGTTATGCATTCTTTCATTTATTTTTGGAGCTCTTAATGAATGAGACATATTTAATTAATGTGCAACTGTTATTGTTTAATATTGTACAGCTGATATAATTATTACAAATTTAAAAAGAGAAATGGCTTCTTTTCGAATAAATTAGAAACTTTTCATCGGTTATATTATTTTTTATGTCTCCATCCAACCTTTTAAACCATAATTGCTCAAAAGCATGTAATTTAATTTTCAAAAATTATGTTGAAAGTATTTTTTTCTTTGTTTTTCAGAATATATATTGGGTAAGTTATTTTAATTTTACTAAGCTATCTTGGAACTTCCACAGCTTCTTATCTACACTATTTCTTTTACATTTATTTATTCTTTAACCAATAATTATGTTAAGAATAATAGATCAAATTGAATTCAATTATGAGATCACTTTTTTTTAGAAATATGAAACTGCATTCATACTGCTCTCAATCCATTTTTTTAATTGTTGTTTTCAGTTTGAAATTAATTTTCTTTATTATTTATATCATCAAGCTGAATTATTTAAGTTTTTTATAATGAATTCTTTCTTATTCTCCACACCACCCTACATCAATATATGTTCATCCATCTTTTAATAAATATTTTTTCATACATATTTTTCATACATTTCTGCATATTTTTTCGTACAAGTACTTTGTAATAAACTTCCAATAAAATTGGATATAATTATGCTATCAAAAGCTAATTATCCTCTATTTATTTTATGCATTCAGGGATCCATATCTGGGTACATACTTTTTTCCTTTCAAAATTGAACCAATTCTAATTCACTACTATATTACAATAAGTATTTTTGAAGTCATTCAGTATTATAATTTTGCTATTTTATATATGTTTATTATATTATTCAGTATTATATTTATGTTTTTGCAAAATATTTGCATTTACATTTTGTAATTATCAGCCATTTTTACAACTGTATCCAATTGTTGGTTTAAATTTATCATGATTATATTTTTCTTTTCTCGTCTATTTCTTTTCCTTTTAGAAACTTTCTTTCTCATTTATATTTACATATTTATCTTAGCATTTTCCATTGCCTCAAAATTGTTTTGAATTTATATTCATTTATTATTTCTTATAAATAATGAAAAATTTCCACAGGTGCCGAGAGAATTGTTGATGTTAGTTGCTCATTTGAAGTGGCATGGGCATGCACAAATGAAGGTCATATTCTTGTTCGACTTGGCTCACTTTGCCCATCATCAGACAGAAAGTTACCCCAGGCATGGATTCCCTTAAGTTTTGAAGCTGAAGACCCAGTTTCACCTATTATGGAAAAGGTAGATTTTACAATTCATTTTATTTTCTATGAATATTTTTATTTTTCTGTAGTTCATGATTTGAAATTTTATATTTAGAATCTTAATATAAAATTTATATTAAGATCCTTATATTTGGAATTTTATATTATTATTATTAATTTTATATTATCCTTATTATTTGGAATTTTATATTATCGCCTTAGGATAAGAATTTGTTATCCTTTAATATGGGGTTCAAATCTCAATTTCTATATCAATTTTATTCAGCCCCTAAACATCTAGAAAGTTTAGGTAATTACTATAAGTGTAGCTTTTGCTTATTTGTTATTTATTTGTTTTATAGCTATTATTTATTTATAGATAGTATTAATTATTTTGAATAAATCTATAAATAAATAATTATTATTATTGTATAAGTTTCTTTCTTATTTTTATTATAATAGATTATTATTATAGTTCTAGATTGTTTATTATTATTATTATTATTATTGAATTTTATTATTTATATGTTTATATAAGTAAATTATTATTACATTAAAAAATTACCTCTTCTCCAAATTTATTTTTTATCTTCTGACATCTATTTTTTTATTATCTCACTGATTTATAAAAAAAATGCTATTGCCTTAGGCTAATAGCTATTGCTTTAATTTCATTACAAGTGGGATTTGCAATTTTTTTATCATCGTAGGATACAAAAAATTATTTTGTTTTATTAATAACTAGCCGCCTCTGGCGACCAGCTGGTTCGCCAGTATTACCGCTCGCTAAAATTTTCAATTAAATATTTTAAGTAACTGGTCTCTTAATAGATTCTCAAACAAAACATTTTTAATCTTTAAATTTTGATAGTCATACCAAACTTATACTATTGTTTAAATCGTTTCGTTCAATTTACTATATATATTTTGCTAATTTGTTGTCATTTCCGGTAAAACTTCAACTTTAATTTAAAGTGGAAATGATGAAATTGCAATCAATATAAAGATATTTTTTAATAAAACCAAGCGTTTTATTTTGCTTATCATCTTTATTGTTATTTATTTATTAT